>BPLQ01009402.1:0-14774 GCA_021605075.1 Caerostris darwini
TATATTGAGGAAAAAACTCTTCTTGAAATTTCAATCCTACTTTTTTAACTAGGTTTCTTCAAAAAAGAAATTTTTTTTTTTTTTTTTTTTTTTTTTTTACTTTTTTTACTTTCTTTCTACGAATAGTTATAACATAAATTAAAATTTTATTTATTAGGTTTTGTTATAAGTGATGGAATTCTCTGTTTGATAAATCAGCATTCTTTTTTATTGCTATTTTGTCGACCACCAGCACGTTAAGAAAGGATAATGTTACACCAGCAAGGTTTGCCAAACTAAAGACTCAATTAATCGGATACCCACCTCAAAAAGAAAATTTCTGAGTAAAGAAAAAATCTGGAACATATAAAAAAACATAATCAATCTTAATTTTCCTCAAGAGAAAATTAAAAAAAAAATTTCCAGGTGCATTAAAAACCCAATCTATAAATATCTAAGAAAATGTATCTTGTTACTCGGAAGGAATGTTGTAAATTAAATTTCAAATTAGTTTTTTTTTAAAGATAAAAGATATTAGATTTATCTTTTTAGATATAGACGATGTCCTTTAAATAAAAATATAGATTTTTAGCAGAATATTCTAGTGTTAAAGTAAACAGTTTTCTACGGGAATATTTTTCATTTAATTAAAAATATTTAATTTTTTTATCTTTAAGAAGAATGATTGAAATTATCTTTTACTTCTTGTTAAAAATTATCTTTTCCCTGAGGTATTTTATCTGTTAGTTTCATCAACAGTGTAGCGATACAAACCGGGGTGGAATTTCGCTCTGAAAAAAAAAGGTTTTAAATTGAATTATCTACCAAATGACTGGAAATCCTTTCATTAGTTTCAAAAGTAATGAGTACATTTAAGCGAAAGGCGTCCCTAATTAATCATGCATTCGTTCGTTCATTTTTTACCTTCCTTTTTATATTTATGATCTAAGAAAAATTTTAAATATTTCTAAATTTAATTATGAAACGAAGAATCAGTGAAAAAATGTTGATTCTGGTATGAATAGTGCAAGCAGAATAAATTTAATAATTAATTAATCAAGAAAAATAATATTTTCCCCTTCTCAAATGCCATTTTGCTCAATTAAAAAAAGGATTTCTGCTTTTATGTATTATGCATTAAAAATTTCATGAGTTGAATCATTCAT
The DNA here is from genome assembly GCA_021605075.1 of Caerostris darwini. Lineage (NCBI taxonomy): Eukaryota > Metazoa > Arthropoda > Arachnida > Araneae > Araneidae > Caerostris > Caerostris darwini. The sequence goes on from BPLQ01009402.1 coordinate 1,146, forward strand.
TAATTTTAACTAATTATTATTAACTAATTATTTTTAACTATATTACTAACTAATTATTTTTAACTATTTATTATTAACTAATTATTTTAACTAATTATTTTTAACTAATTATTATTAACATTAAATTTTATTTCATAGTTGTGTGTTAGTTAATAAATATGAATAATTTAGCTTATGAAATTTTTAAATCCTAGTATAACAAAGTTTAAACTTTTATTTTTGATATTTAAAATGTGAACAGAATGAAAAGAATTATTAAAATAAAATTGTTATAAATTTGAGTTAACGTAGTCAAATTTTAAAATATCTTAACCGAGAAAGGATTTTAAATTCTAAAATGTGTTGTTATTGTTGCTTATTGCCCCTGGTTTATTTCCCTTTAAATGGTTTATTTCCCTAAACCAGGTCCAAAAGACTATGCCTCATTAATAAATTAAAATTACAAAAATACAAAGGTCAGTCAGTCGATTCAAAAATTTGAAATTATAATATAAAAATTTGGATCAATTTCTACATGCATTAATCTGAAGGTTAACCAAGAACCATTTAGAAGGAATTTATAATAATAATCTCACTTTATGATGGATTCTATATTATCATATTCTTTTTTTTAAAGGAAATAAAAAAAAAAAATGTATATTATCATATTCTTTTTTTAAAGGGGTTATTTATGGATTTCCATTTATGTATGCAGCGAACAAGTGATGAGGGGAGGAGATAGCCCTTTTGTAGGACTGTTAGGGATAACTACTCAGCACGCTGTCACAATCGCCATCGAATCTAACGGTTTCGGGAGCCAATGACAGAAGCACTCGCCACCTGCGCATTCAAGCTTGAGCCCTCCTGCACATGTAATCACAGGGCTGCAATTCGGTTTTCAACGTCGTTGTCATTACCAATTCGAGGATCATTGGTAATTCGCATATGTAGAGAACAGGAAAGTTTGCAGGGATAGAGTATGTGTTTGCTACTACATTAGATGAAAAGAAACACGATGGCAATTGTGACAAAGCGTTTCGTATCGACATTCAGATTGTCCGGAGGGATTTTGCTGGTTTGCAATATCTAAAAAAATGCTATTTTACCATTATCATAGGTTTGTGATATACATTCATATGATAGTCATAAGGTTCAATGCTGAATAAAAATCTTTGTCGTAAATTAAATATGACGTATAATGAAGTTACGATTCTCTGATTTTGGAATCTCTGTTTCAAGCATTCCAAAATTTTGATTTCTGCTTCATTAAAAAGAAATATATCTGCAGCAATTTAAATGAAGTTAATAAATGTATATAGTAGCTTTTTTTTTCTCATTTAAATACATACAAGACAAATATTTTCCCAATAGTAAAAGAAATAATGCTCTTGAAAACTGGTCGACGAAGTTGTGTTTTCGAATGAACACTGTTCAAATCTTCTTCATCAGTTTAAAGTATAAACTATTAATTCCTCTGCTTAAGAAAGTTTGCCTGTTTTCGAGCTGGTTGTCCAAAATATTTCAATTAAAATTAGTTCTGGTTTCTTTACGTTTCAAAAAAAAAAGTGTGTGTTATGGAGCAAAAACTTTTCAACGAGCTTTGTATTAATACATTACTGAATGCGTTCACTGATTTCTTTGTAAAATAGTTTTTTAAGGAAATGAAATCATAAATTTACTTCTAGAACATGATTTTTAGCATCCTATTTTTCAAATAACAAGTGCAGTTTGATAATGGTAAAGTCAACTTCTATTGCTACTAAAGATGCCTCATATTTATCAGCTTTAAAGAATCAGTCTTTATAAAAAATTGTGATTTCGGATAATTGTCTAATGCCTTTTTGCAATTTATTTCCAAAACGCTAAGCCAAATTCCTCGCCAAATACATTGCGAAAGTTCCACCAACTTAGAGAAATTATATTTTTCTGCATAGTACAGCATATATATTTTGTATAATATTCACAGAAAAAAACGATTTTTTGTATTACATTTAACTAAAAATTCGATTATTTTAATGAATTTACCTATTAATCTAAACTAAATAATTTCTCATATATAGGATGATTCTAATCAAAGTACCACTTTCAAAATGATGTAAAAAAAGAAACACTGGACACAATGAATTCAAATTTGAACTGAAGATACTTGAAGAAGGGGGAAAGGGCGCGGCATCAAAAAAACCTCCAAAGTGTATTAATATGCATTAATACACTTTGGAAGTGAGTGTATTATGTTGTGTATTATTAAGTTCCAAAGTGTATTAAGATAACGCTGTAAACGACATGAAGAAAGTGAATTCGGCTGCCAGTGATATTTTGAATCGAAATGATAACGTATTTCACATGAGTTGCACATTAAATCAACTGTAGCGTTCAATGTGATCGATTGTTTCGGTTTTTTAATGGAAAAAATGACTTCCAAGTCATTCAACAGTCGTGACACTGCTAATGGAAAGCCCATCCACCACTGCAAATTCATACCAAATTAAATGGGAAAAATTGATGGAACTTTTTTTGGAAAAGTTTTTATTGATGCCATGCCTTTTCCCCTTTCTTCAATTATCTTCAATTCAAATTTGAACTCATTGTGACGAGTGGTTCTTTTTTAAGAGCATTTTGAAAATGAGACTTTAATTATAATCCTCCTGTATATTACAAGAAAATAGTTTTAGAATATTAACAATAGATACAGCAATCGAAATTTAGAATTAGGAACAGGAACTATCTCTTAGAACTTTTAATAATTTAATGAATTTCATTAAGAAAATATGACAAAAACTTCCTGCTTTTTCAGTAACTATCAACTCAGTTAAAAGACATCCATTAACTGAAAGTAAATCCAATCAAGTAATACTAATATAATATATACTAAAACCTTATCGATAAGATAGCTAGCTGTACGTGACCTATCATCTGGCTCAAGGCAAGAATAGTGAAAGTGGGACATTTGGGCACAGGGAACCAAAGAGATAAAACAAAACCGAAATAATTTCACTTTCCATTGAAAGGCGCCAAGAAAGTGAAAAGTTGGCACATTGTTTGGCGAACGGATTCCAGATTCGGTGACGGCAGGATTCCGACGAATCAATGACCCAGTCTCCACGTTTCAGACATTCATTTTTGGGAAGTGCACTTATCGAAAGAGGGCTTTGAATTCCTATTCCCGGCATTCCTTTTCAATTTCTGACGATTTGGAGCTAAAAAAGTTGGAGCTAATAAAGCGATTTGGAGCTAAAGGAGTTTTTAAAGATAAAAAAATGACACTTGGATCTTTTTTTTTTTTTAAATACTTATTTTTCTTTATTTGAGTCGTAGAATATTCTAATAGGATTTAGAACTTTTACGTAATGAAAAAGTTTCTAACACCAAAGTGTTAAAGTAATCTATACATGAATATCGAAGATGGGGCATATATCTTATTCCAAAAGAAAAAAAAATATATAGAAACATTTAAATGATATGAAAAAGATTTTTGTAGAATACTTTTGTGTTAATATATAGATATAACAGTAAAGGGAATCATAAATAATGTTTTCATTCATTTCAAATGGTGAAAAATATGTAGAGTATAATTTAGAATAAGTGTCATCATTTACGGTATGTAGTTTATACATTCATTTAAATTTAATTTTAGGAAATTAATTGAAATATCATAACAAATGATTCTATAGAAATGGATTGTTCTATGAGGAATAAATGAATAATATCACATTAATCCTACATATTTGAAAGTTACAGGATTTTTTTTTTTTTTTTTTTTTTTTTTTTTTTTTCATTTCGGCTTAGATACTGGTTTAGAACTTTGGGTAAATTATTTCAAGAAAAAACGCACTTTTGGATCATAATAGATCAACTTATATTTGAAAGAATATGGTATATTTATTATTTAAATGGTCAGTATGGTGAATTTTCTTCTGAATAATCCATAGAGCTTTCTATGTCTAAAAGTATTTCTTAAAATAAGAAGGTTTATTCCGCTCAATTCCCATTTAGTTATCTTCAAGAATTCATCGATTGTACTTAAAAAGAGTTACTTTTTTAGCACGCCAAGGGCACAATAATTCTTTGGTAACAGGCCACGAGACTTTGCAGGAATTCTTTGAAAAGATTGCACTGCATGAATTAATCATGATTTTTCTAATTAGCGTAGACAAACTTTGAAGTATGATTATTGGCTTTTCTCTTTGCAACGGATTGTACTTTTGAAAAAAAAAAAGTTACATTTGTTTTGTAAATATAGAAAGTGAAATATTTTTCCTAAAAATCCGATGTCTTGATTTCAAAATACTTTTCGTAAAATTTTAAATTTTAATTTCGAATTTTAGGACAATAAGTCTGTATTTTTCAAATTAGGTCAGTACACTTTTCTTCCCCTAGTTTTTATCGCGGCCTGGTGTCCAATTGCCTAGAGGTCTGGCCTTTATTACCACAGGTTTCAGGTTCTAACCCTGGCGGTAGCATGGTTGTTTGCTAGTGATTACATGTCATTCATTACAGAAAAAATTTCTACAAGGTCCGTGCAATCTTAAAACTGTAAATCAGAGTAAAACCATGGCAAAAAATATAGGATGTTCATATCATTAAGCAAAAAGAATTTAGAAAGTACGCTGAATATAATTCGGCAATTACTTAATCTGCTGGCGGCGTTCATTGCAGTCGCTGCTTTTAGCGGATGATGATCTAAACCAGGGGTCTCCAAACTACGGCCCGCGGGTCAAATCCGGCCCGCCAGTGTCATCAATCCGGCCCACGACAGCGAATAGCTTATTGTTGCTGTAACAAGTTGGATAAAAAAACACAGAATGATAATAACTCGGTTTTATTTACTTGCTGGATTTATTAACTTGCTGCCCGTTTATTGACAAGCATAATACGCAGAAAATTTAACTTAAGCATATCAACTAACGAGTAATTGAAATGAATCCCACTAACATTATAAACTAGTGATTACCCCGCGGTTACCCTCGGTAGATATTTTGGGGTAAAGAGTATCGCTTATGTATGTATATCGATGTTTGGAATCTATATATCCTGAATCAAACATATGAATCTTATCCTGACAATCCCTCAGGAACGGAAAAGCTAAATTAACGCGAATGAAACCGTGGGGATCCACTTGAAAAAAAATACTAATGATATTTATGTAATTGTGATTTTTAACTAACAGTAGTTTGTAGTTAGCAAGCGTATGCTTGCTCAGAGCGCGTACTCGGCGACTAGTCTAGAAATTATAGAAAATGGCAGAAAAATTAAAACGGTTTTGGCCCTTGGTACTTACTGGAGTAAACAGTATGACCCAAAGGCTGGAAAGTTTGGAGAACCCTGATCTAAACGGATTAGATTACTCTTGTGGTATCGTGTGCAAAGCATCTTGCATCGTTAGAAGACTGCCTGATGAGAGTTTTTCAAGTTTTATTCCATTTGACACACAAATGAATAGCAGTTACCCTTAAAATATTCTCTCCATATGTAATATGCCGGCTATCTGTTGGATGTTTATCGGATACATAAGTGGAAAAGGAAACTCGATGATATTCAATAAAAGGGCAAAAAATCAGAAATGGACATTAAAGCATCTTTTACTACAGTCAAACGTCAAAAGAGACTTTCAAAATAATTTGTAATACTGATAAAAAAACTCTTTTTTTTTTTTAACTTTCTCATTTATCTTAGAAGCTTTTAAGGCATCAGCTACTCTTTGATACGCCATTTACCGACTGAAAAATTGATCCAGAAGCTTGGAAATCATGGTAGACGACAGGAAATTGCGTCATTGAAAAACGGCAAATGTTTGATTATTTGCTGTTAAAAGCGATGCTTTTGAGCTACCTATAATGGAGGGGAATAAATCACTCAAGATTGCTTAGTGCTCTTTGTATTGGCATTTTACTCTGAGTAATATTAAGGTTTCTTCCTGAATGAAAGATTTATTTTAGCTTTAAAATAAATAGAAATTCCACATTATGTTAAAAAATATCTGTGAAATTGTTCCACAGATATTTTTAATCTAAACCTTGCCTGAAAAATATTCAATAACATATTCTGGAGGAAAGAAAAAAAGCTTCTAAGTATAATAAAATAATTTATCACATTTCAATAGCATTAAATGTTACATTCAGTGAACATTAGTGTATGAATTGAACATGAAGTATAAGAAGTGAACTACAACATGTGCTTCTGATTTATGTCCCATTGGGCCCGCTACTATCCCACATAGTATTGATTTGTAGAGTTTATGGACATATACCTCAGATATCTCTTACCAAATTCTGTAAATTTATCAAATTATATTCGCAAGATCTTATAGCAGTTAAAGATGCCTGATATGAAACACCAAATATGTGTCTTTCATGACCATCTAGATCTGACGATGGTCATCTAGATCGTCAGATCTAGATGATCATTAAGAAACGTAACGATGACCATAAACTTATTAATTCGTCATTAATTTTTTTCTTTTTTTACCAGACAAATTTGGTGTAAGTTGTTAATCAATAATTAGAGTGAAATGTACCTGCAGTGATAAAATTTATAACTTGCATTCATCACTTAAAGGAAAAAATAGCTAATTATTTCTGACTGATTGCGTACTTTTAAACTTTATCGGGCATTATATATATATATATAATCGCTACATTTCTGCATTACGCCAACGATTGAAATGATTTCCGACGCCCTAGGATATCCTTTATATACACTCCACTGCAATGTTCTGCCACCTGCCTTTTGTGATTGGTTATGTCACGTTGACTCCTCATGTACTATATATATTACGTTATTCATCATGTACTATATATATATATATATATATAGTACATGATTGGATGTTTTTATGTACGTTATTCCAATTAAACTTAAAAACTGTCACACTTAGATTTCTAATTTTTTTCCTGAAATTATTCTTTAATCTTATGTTTACTCAAAATATAAAGATAAGAATTTTAATTAGACATTTTTTAATTAAACAAAAGTAATTTTCAGTTTGCTGTTGTCTGGTGGCTTATTTTAAAATTTATTTTTAATTTTAAGTCAATTGTTAAAAAGGGATTTAATCAAAATTAAATGTTTCAAATATTCAATTTTTGAAGTTTATTCGATTGTAATAATTTGTTAACGATTTTTTGTTTCTTTCAAACATTTTATTATATAGCATTATTTATATTTTACTGACTTTTTGTTATTTATAGTTATTCACAATACTTTATACTTGACAAACCACATTTCTTAATTATTATCTGTATTTTGTAATTCGATTCTATTGCATGTTTTTCTACTGATAAAATTTATCAAAATTAATGTCGAATTCGTTTAAATCTAAAAACAAATATTATCATATTGCTGGTTAAAAATGAGAAATTAACACGAAAAATAAATTGTGGTATGAGTTTAAGATAATACTTTAATTCGATGACAAAGAAATTAAAATATTTGATTTTTTATTCAATTACATATTCCTTTTTTTTTCATTTCCACGCTTTTTTGAACAAAGCCGGGTCCAAAAACAATCGATGCGTCGACAAGTCAACTAATTTGAAAAGATGAATTAGTTTCGGGTCAGTAAGGTAAAAGGTTGTTTCTTCTAGGAAACTAGCTAGTTTCAAGTATTTCCCCTTCTCCATAAATAACTCTTAGATAGTACTTTGTGAGTCCGATAAAGTAGGGGTTCTTTCCTTACACAATGAGATTTTTGTTCGAAGTAGTGATTGTGACAGCTTTGTTCCATTTTTTCAGTTGATTCTGTAAGTGTTACCTATTTCATTGCTCTAGCAATGCTTCTCAAAAATATATAAGAACAATGGCCAATTCAATTTTACATCTACTAGAATAAATCTCTTAATATTTCTACTAGAATAAATAGAATCCCTGATTGTCTATCTTTAATTTACCAGCTAAAATTACGAGTAGATAACTTTATCTTCCATGTGGATTTCATGCCACTGTGGAGTCCCTGGTAATGATGCTGCGGACTACCTTGACGAAAAGGGTGAATCAATTCTTCAACTACCTAGTGGAACTGTACCCATTTCAATCCATAAAATTATACATACGTAAAATTATGAAGACAACATCCTATCAAGAACCGGATCGTAAACCTTGGTTTGATCTTCTGTAGTATGTCCCAGATGCTCCTAGAAGTGAAACTGTTGCATAATGTCGCCTAGCTACGGGGCGACTGCCAAAGACTTATTTAGAAATGCCCTTTCTCCAACACCCTGCTAAATATTGATAGTTAAACGACATTAAACTTAAGTAATAATTCAAAGAAATTGTTTTTGTTTTTAGAATGTCCAAAGTATGTCTTTACTATTATTATGTGAGCATATTTTTATAAACAATTCTTTCTTCGGGTTTTTTTAATACAGTTACTTATGGCATTTCTTATCCTTAATTAAGTGCGGCCTGATGGCCAACTGATTAGCGCTGTGACCTTTAGTACCACAGGCTCCAGGTTCGAATAATGGTGATGGCATGGATGTGTGTTTGTGGTTCGGCATCCACTTTAAACTGCAGGTCCCTGTTTGTTTAGCCTTCGTGTGCACAAGAGGACCATAAAGCGAAGAAACAAACCTTGATTAAGTTTACTACGATAAAATAAATAATTTCAGAGCATATCTTCTTGATATATAACATTTTAATGAATTATAAAAGATAAAATCAAAATGTTCACCTACATCAAAATGCATTAAAATCCTTATTTCAAGAATTATAAAATAAAAAAGAATAAGAACTATCGCATTTTAAAGTAACGCAGTATTTTTTTTTTCTAATGCAGCTGGCAAACACTCAGACAGTCTTCGATGCCTTAAGGTAAGCGCTGCACCTACGTTATTCACCCAGAAAGTGCGTGTATCTTAAAGATATGCTATGGACGCGGAATAACACTACCACCGCAAAGCTTTACGATCTTGTTAGACCAGGACCTAAGGTTTAAAGTGGATTCCGAACCACTACAAACATCCATGGCCCCGCTAGGACTCGAACCCGAAACCTGTGGAATCCAAGAGCTATCCACTCGGCCATCAGGCCCCTTGTATCGCAGTACTTGTGTACTCGAAAAATCCTTCTAATTGAAAGTATAATATTTAAACCTTATAAATAACGTAAATACATATTAAATAGGTACTTTCTATTATCTTCTATGTTCTGTCTATTATTGAATGAAACAAAAAATAAAATATTTCCGTATAATCATAGCCAGCCTGCGCAACTTCTTAAATAATTAAATAAGTGAAATGATTTATCTAAAAATGTCAGATTCCTGAAACTTATATAAGTACGTTCTACGAATTTATTGGAAAGCACTTACTGGAATTGAACCGGATTTGTTTCTGCTCCGGTAAATAATGATTAATCTTGTCTAAACTGATATCAAACCGGGATGAAATAAAGTTTATCAGAAAAACCAACATTTATTTTCAACTGAGATTTACGCTCATTGAGTTCAGGAACTCTCTCAGGCGAAACTGGAAAGAGATTAGAAATTTCTTCTAAGTACTAAGGTAAAAAAAATAATCCTAGGAATTCCTGGAGTACAATAGTACCTGCCATGGAACTAAACGGATGAGATTGGTACGTTGAAGGGAAGATTAAAAATGCGAACGTCGTTACTTCGCCGGCGGCTAATTCTCTGATTAGTGCTCATTCCAACCATTTAATGATCTCGCCATTTTTCTTTGAAAACGATGAAAAAGATTACGATTTCTTTTGCTGAAAATCGATAGGTGTGCTATTTCTAGATCTTCTTCAAAAAGAATCCTGAGAAATACCAAGTACACGTTCTAAGATGCTTGAAAAGAAAGAATTTAAAATTTAATAAAGTAAATAAAACACTTTGAAGTCTTATGCAAACTTGCATTTTGACCAGTAACAAAATCTAAGTCAGCGTTTACCAAACATTTTTTCTTTGGAAAACTGATTTCATTGAAATTAAATAATCTTTTTTATCTATCCATAGAAGAAATACGACAAATATGAGAATTACTTTAAGAAAAATAAAACTATTTATATTTTCAATCTTAGGCATTTTCCTTTGAGTTCCTTTACCAATGATACAGCATAGATGGTAAAACATGAAATACTTTCTTAGAAGTCTTTAGTCATTGGTACCACAGGCTTCAGGTTCGAATCCTGGCGGTGGCATGGATGTTTGTGAGTGGTTCGGAATCCACGTTAAACTGTAGGTCTACTTCTAATTAGCCTAAAGTGTGCACAAGATGACCATAGAGCGGCAAGTCAAGATCCAGAAGTGTTATTAAGTGTAGCATGGGGCTCACATTTTAAAAAGGTATAGTAAAAATTAACTTTTTAATACAAGATATTAACTTGATTTTTTTTCGTTTGTTTATTTTACAAATTTTCAGCATATTCACGGTTATCCAGGTTACATGGCATAACTCTCTTAAAAAGGCATTATTGTATTATGGCGTTATTGACCAAAGGTCTGGAATGTTGTAAATTGCCCAAATTTTTAAAGATTTCTGCTACTATACATTTAATTGAACTTACAATAGTTCATGAAAATAAAATCAGCTATACGTAACTGAAAATTCCGAGACAAAATTATCCTAAATGTTTATTGTGAAAAAAATCATCAATCTTCAATCTTCAATCAATCTTCACTTTTTCCAAAATAGATTACTACATTTAGAATAAAGTTTTTATAAATTGATGCAAAAAGTACACACCGAAGTTAATACACCAAAGTGTTGTTGTCCATTAATGGTAAAATAGCTGAAAATAATAATATAATAGCTCTTAAAGGTTTCATGTTTCAGCATGAAGAAAAATTGCTAAAAGAAAAACAACCTCATTGCTCGTAATAAAAGGGTTTAGATTTATGTAAAAAAATTAATGAATAAAATAAAATTAACACTCCAGAATTTTAGAAGTTTTTTTTTTTTTTCTAAAGTTAATAAACTGGGGGAGACTCGCCGTTTTACCGTTTAGGTAGCTTTAGAATGTAATTTTATTTTTCTTCAATTATAAAAAAGTCATAAAATTAAAAAGAGCATTTGTGGTTCTTACAATAGACTTTAAAACTTAATACCTTGTTAACGGTAAGAGACAAAAAGAATAAAGAACAAGATTGTATATTTTAGAACCTTTTTTGTTTAAAAATGTTAGCTTTAGAAAACTTTTATTGTGTAAACTTCAAATTGTGAATATTAAAAGTTTTAATATAAAAGAAATCTTTAACAATAAAGAAGTATTTTTGTTAACGGTAAAAGATATAACGTAAATATTAACTTGATAAATTATAAATAACAAAATAACTTCGTAGAAACTTTTAACTAAAATATTTCGTAGAAATTTCTGAAAAATTCCGATTTAAATATTTTAGAATCATTGCTTTTCGTTGCTAAGTTATTACGATTAAAATATTTAATCGCAAATGTTTTAAGATATATTTATATGTATAAGGAATATTTATTTATTTTATATAAATTTTAATTCTGCTGAAAATATTCTAACTTTTTAAAGATTTATGCAACTATATATTTGATTGAACTTCCAACAGTTCATGAGAACAAAATGGTATATTCTACACTACTGAAAATTCTGAGACAAAATTATTTTAAATGCTTATTGTGAAAAAAGTAATTAAAAATATATTGTACCAATATTCATCGGAAGATAGTTATTTACGTTACAATCTGTACTTTTTCGGTAATAAGTTACTATATTTAGAAAAATTTAAATAAATTGAAGCAAAAAGTTTTGCATATTATTACAAAAATCAATAAACACTGAAATAGTTATGAAAAAAATCTTAAAACATCAACAAATCCAATATTTTTCAATGATTGAATTTTTTCTGAAACATTTTTGCAGAAAAAGAGAAATTAAATGCAAAGTATTGCATAATGTTGTTTAACGTTAATTTCGCAACATGTTTTATAATAACTTTCACGTTAATTAACAGACAAAATAACTTTCACGTTAATTAACAGACAAAATAACTTTCACGTTAATTAACAGACAAAATAACTTTCAATTAATAAAATGAAATACAAATGTGTATTCATTTAAAGTTATTTCTTACACGTAAGCAAAATCAAATATAATAGATAAAAAATTAACTTTAATATTCAATTAGTTCCATCATGTCTTATTTAAAAAAATTATAAAAAAAATATTTCGTTTTAAAAAAAAAAATGTTTAAAAAAAATTTTAAAATATACGCTTATCATAAAAACTCAAATAGAAAAAAAAAAGTATTCTTAAAACTTTTGTGGAATTTTATCAAAATAACAACGGTGAGTTTATAAAAAAAATGTTAAGCCCATTTTTCAAAGATTTTTATTGGAAAACAAGTTAAATTAATGGATTTTGTTTTTTTAAAACCTTTTAACAGATAAAAAAAACATTTAACACGATGTAAAATTCTACTACAGAAAAATAGATATAAAGTCAAAAAAATATACTGATTTTGATCGAAAGGATTCTTTTAATAATATATGACAAAAATAATTTTTTTCCGCTGAATATATAAAAAGAAATCAAGCAAAAAAAATTTATTTCCACATGTTTTCTGTGCGAAAGAAAATTTCTGATTACAAAAGGGCGTTAAATCTCGTGTAAACGGTCATTAACGTTTCCGAACATATTACACACGTGCTTCGCATAAGGGCAAAACAGAAATGCCAAACCTCTTACCTGGGTCTCTAATCCAATCATTTCAGGAAGACATCCCATAAACCTCTTAAAGAAGCTTCACTCTGAATTCCAAAATCTCTTCTTCTTCTTCTTCTTCTCAGAACGAACTGAAAAATAAGAAGCTCCAAAAAAAAAAAAAAGGTTATTTTTATTGAAACGGTGGCAGCATTTTTGAGAACGAAAAACAAGATTTCTTTTCTGTGTTGGTTTATAGCAAAATGTTCTTTAGGTTTCGTTCTTATAATCCTCTATTTATTTATTTTGTTTTCCTCTCTCCTCATAACATTGAGAAAAAAAGTTTTGTTATTTTTTACTCATTTTATTTTTCCGAAGTATTCCTGTCAAGTGTTATTTGTAGTCATAATAAATTCTATGCGAAAGCATGAAAATAGTGTATGTTTGCATTGTTTAATGTATCAGTAAAATGGTTCCTTTGAGATCAGTATGAAATGTAATAAAACTTGCTTTTGTGCTGTAGATATACATTGCACAAAAACCAGAGAGAGTGCAATGTTAAAATTTCTTACTTTTTATTCATAATATGTTCTTAATAAACGTTTTTTTTTTTTCGCCATAAATGCCATAAAAATATCACAAAAAAATAGGTTCAAGTGAAATTGAATGCTATTTATTTGAATGCTAATTATAATGCTATTTATGGGAATGCTCTTTATTTGAATGCTAATTATAATGCTATTGATGGGAATGCTATTTAGTTTAATGTTAATTATAATGTTATTTATGGGAATGCTATTTATTGAATGCTGATTATACTGCTATTTATGGGAAAGCATGAAAAATTGTATGCTTACATTGTTTAATTTATCAGTAAAATAATTCCTTTGACATCAATATGAAATGTAATAAAACAGGCAGTGGATATAAATCGCACAAAAACAGAAAAGAATGTAATGTTAAAATTGTTTACTTTTTATTCACATTATATTTTTAATAAACACCGATGTCCATGAGAGACCACCGAGAAATATAATA
>BPLQ01009403.1:0-28221 GCA_021605075.1 Caerostris darwini
TTTATCCGTTCCAGGATGTCACTGTATATCGTTGGCATTGCAAAAAAATCCCTTATGTGTGTAATTTTTTTTTTTTCAAAAACATAGCACACTTTTTAATGGAGTGGCTATATATTTCTTAAATCATAATAAATCACAATAAGTGTAATTAACTGGTCATGACAAGCTAGTGATTCCCAAACATTTTCGATTCGTGGAGCAACCAATTCGGAAAACAATTTTTCACAAGGGAGTCTATTTCAAGCACAAATAATAAATAATATTCAAATAAATTTTATATGTAATATGTAGTGTAATATCAATATTTTTAAAATTAATAAAATAAATATGTAATATGCACGTATGTAGTATATTAAAATTTATAAAAATATGTGATTAAAAAATTTAACTAATTATAACTAGTGACATGAATAAATCTGTTGCTCTGAAGATTGTTTTCAAATTTTGAAATTAAACTTAGCCTAATTACTCTCATTTTCTTCACCACATAAATTTTTCGAGCGATATTTAACATTTTAAAATTAAAAACATTTATGAAAATTTTATGAAATTTAATAAAAATTGCAAATAAAATTGGGAAACACTTGTTGTAGTATTCGCATGTGAGTTACAGCTGGTCGTAACACCTTAACCTGTAAAACTGCCTTCACACCAAATTGAGCAGTGAAGGGTGAAGCCTCCACCAATCAAAGGCCTCAGCACATGATACCTGAAGCTTGTAATGGGTCGATCGTCTATTACTTCGGTTGATGCTTCAAGATTCATTGTTCAACGTCTTGGTGTGAATACTGCTCAAGCAGAAATTACCAACTGCTAATAATAATATGTTTTCAGCGAGGCTAATATTATATCATTCGAGACGAACTTTTGTTAGCATTCCAAAATGACTGAGGTTTGGATGCTAGAATTCATTTTTTTTTTTTTTTCTTTTTGGTGTCTGTTATTACTTAGTATACTTTAATTTCGGATTTAACGTTGTAACTTTTCATATTAGTATTATTATTTTGTGTGATGTAGCTTTATATATATATATAGTGGATTGAGTTTTTATATATAGGATTGTGTTAAATAAATGGCCGATTATGAAGCAGATTATATAAATATGAGAAAAATTTTCTTTTGATTTTTCTGGAATTCTAATTGTTTACTATTCAATGCACGTATCTAATCTAAGATATTTTTTTCTCAACAAAAATTATCAAAGAAAAATTCATTGCATTATTTACTGAAGCCAAGTAATGGCTAATACATTGATTGTTTGTAATAAGTAGAATATATATATATATATGTATATATATATTATCTTGGTGGGGGGCGATAGAAACATTTCCAGTCCATGAACCAGTGAAGTCTCGTGGAAGGAGGGAGGTGAGGGGGGCAAATTCTGTTGTGATAGAGCGATAGTTGGCTGTAGGTGAAAATCTGATTTAGTACCTTGTCATTGTAGAAGGAGGGCAATGCTTTTAGGGGGAACTATCCGCCATTTGCGTATGGTATGGGAGAAACCCCGAAAAACTCCCGCCAGTCAGTAAGACTAACGAGGCAAAATGCTGAACATCACAAATGCCATCGAGTTTCATCGTTTTTTGAAACAGTGTCTACAATAAAGTGTCTACCTCCCGCCTTAATGCTCACCAGCAATGCACGTTGCCGCTGAGCCACGAGCCGGGCAAATTAGAAAATATTTAATTGAAATATCTTCCCAATATTTTGGGGATTCACATTTTTATTGGATAAGAAGAGCACCCCTTTCATCAGAGTCTGAAAGATTTTTTTTTTTATGTTCCATGGATAGCTAATAATCTCTTCTAATACATGAAACACATATTGGATAATTAGCAGTGTCTATCAATAACATTTTTGAATTCCTACACTTGACTTGTATATGAGCCATTTCTATTATATGAATAGAGATCAATTCTGAAATTTTTAATTGGACACTAATTTTTGTTATGCCAAAGTAAGAATCTACCATGCATTCTCATGAGAACTCTATAGTGGACCCCACATGGAGATAAAAGGAAAATTTTTTAATTAAATTGTATTTGAGATGTATGGCAACTTTAGAATGTTCCATCGTTTTAAAAATTAGAAGTTAGTTAGTCATGGCTTTATTCTTTGTAGTTTAGGTTTTGCTTTGTGTTGGAGAAAATAAATATGTTTGTGTCAACATCTCCTCTAAATTCTAACATCCCGATAATCATATTCATTTTATGTTCACCATTTTCGGAAGCTAAAAATTCTACTTTCGTGAAAGTTTCAAAGTTACAGATGACGCAAAATATAGCTAACGCCATTACGCCTTCAACGGCGAATGCATCCCTATCCAGCCATAATCTGTACTCCCAGCAAACGTTATTATGATCTGTTTAGACTGAATTAATAAAAATCTATTTAATAAGAAATCATATCCTAATAAAATGGATTTTATGGTGAAAAAATTAATTCCTGTAGAATAATAAAACAATTATTAGAAAATCCTTATGATCCTGTAAATCCTTTTTATGACGTTAATTACAGATTTTTTTAAAGAATGTAAAAAATAGTAATACACTATTCATCAAAATTCTGCTTTTGTTTTATCTATATAAGTTTGATATACATTTTGATAGATTCAGAAATATAGATAAGGGAAATGAAAGCCAGACATCATGTAATTTTAAAACAAGTTTTCAGATGAAGTTTTTTTACAATTTCAAATTACCACCTTAACGAGTAACGATTGAGTTTTAAATTACTTTAATTTTATTATTAGATAAGCAATCATTTAAATAAAATATAGTATGAAGAAATTTTTTTTTCTTAATTTTTTTCAAAGTAACTATAGAAAATCATAGATTATTTTCAATAAATTTTAACAATAGCCTTTAAAAAGCACTAAATGAAAATAAAATGTACAGATAAAAAAATTAGCTCTTTGAATACAAAAGTAAGAAATACAGTAATATTTATTCACTCACTTCTTCCAAATACAACTTTCAGCAACCGAAAACCAAAATTTCTTTTTCACCACAAAAACACGTCATTTAGTTATTGATTTTCCATTTGTTCCTGATTTAATGCACCATATTCAACCATTTAATATCAACTTCATAATTTATATCATGCCATATTTTATATACTAAATGCCACTGTAATAAAATTGAGTTTCTTTAAATATTTATTAATATTTACATGGATAAACAACCCTACAATGTTTAATTATTATCAGTTAGATTTTAATAAAATTAATATATATATATATATATATATTATATAAATATATATATATATATTATATAAATATATATATATATAGTATATATATATAGAAAGAGAGAGAGATTATTTAATATAAATATATTATATAATAACATATACTTAACATATATGGATTATTTAATATTAATGGACCTGAATGGCCGAGTGACTGGCGCTCGATACCACAGGTTTCGGGTTCGAGTCCCGGCGGTAGTGGTTCGGAATCAACTTCAAACCGTAGGTCCCGGTCTAACATGTTCGTAGAGCGTTGCGTAGGTAGTGTTACTCCGCGCCCGTAGTTTATCTTTGAGTTAAACGCACCTCCTGGGTAGTGCTAAGTGAGTAACGTCGGTGCAGCGCTTGCCTTAAGGCATCAAAGACAAATGTCTAAGTGTTTGCCAGCTACGTTAGAACAAAAAAAAATAATATTAATATTTACGGGGATAAACAATCCTACAATATTTAATTATTATCAGTTAGATTTCAAAAAATTTAAGAAAAATGTAATTTTTTCTTGATACCACAACAAGACTAAACTTTTTTATTTTTATTTTTATTTATTTTTTTTAATGATAGTACAGCAAAGTAAATTTTTTCACATTACAGAAAACATTAACTTTTATAACTTTTTTCTCATTGTACAGTAGTAGCATTATTATAGCACAAAAGTATCAGCAGCAGTGACTTAATTTGATTTTTAAAAGCTTGTAAAAAAAGAAGTTAATAATGAAAATTCTACGTTTGTTTTATTGATATAAAATTACTATATATTTTGATAGATTCGAAGACATACACACGGAAAATAAAAAAATACTTTGAAGTGTAAGATGTGGTATTATTTATTATTAGATGAAATATTACCATGTGTTTAATATTAGTTACATTTAATTAAAAAAAAAAAAACTTATGAATATTTTATAGCAATTTCAAAATTACTTTTAAAATTAAGTTTTATATAAAATCTGAAAACCTCATAATTTTAAAATTAGTCATAAGATTAGTAATTTACACATTAAATACAATCGTAATGTAAATGTGTTTTATGTTATTTTAAAGTTCATTATTATTAGAATGAATAATCTTTAAAATAAAATAAAAAATATTTAAGAAATTAGGAAGCTAATTTTTTTTTCTCGACGTAATTATGGAAGATAATAAATTTTATTTTATTAAATTTCAACAATAAGAGAAAAGCTTTGAACTAATATAAAATTCACAAATAAAAAATTAGCTCTTTGAACACAAAAACAAACATAATGATAGTATGTATTCACACACATTTCATAATTTCCTTTCTATTTACTTTCATAATTTCCTTTTCATTTCTCCTTCGGTAAATGAAAGTGTAACTTTCTTTCTCATCGCAATGCATGTATACATGCATTTTATTCTATTACTGATTTCTTTCTTTTTGTTTTCCTGTTTCTGCTGTACCAAACACACACCATTTTATATCCACCATGTAAAATTTTACATTAAAACCCCAATAAAATTACATAAACCACAATTATTTAATGCTGAGGTAGTTTAGCTTATTTAATGCAACTCTTAAACATTAAGTTATTAGTAAGATTTCAAGTAAATTAAAAACAAATCTGATTTCACAATATTATAGCAAATCTAAACTTTTTTTCACAATATTACAGCAAATCTAAACTTTTATTCCCGATGTCATAGTAAATCTAAAATTTCCCCTATCATATTATGGCAAATCTAAAATTTCCCTTCTGATATGATAGTATATCTAAACTTTTCTCACACAATATTATATCAAATCTAAGCTTTTATTCACGATATCGTAGTAAATTTAAAAATATTCTTTCGATAATATTGTAATAAAATACACTTTTTTTTTTCACATTATAGAAAAACTTAGCTTTTGGTGTCTCATAAGCTAACTGTTGTAAAACTGATATATATACACTCAAGTGCCAAAAGATTATGACCACCTGTCAATAACGAGTTGGCCCACCTTTGGAGCGCAACACAGCTTCAATCCATCTTGGCATGGATTAATACCACCACTTAATACCAGTTAAATACCACTTCCACCTGATCACGTGCCTTCCACGTCATCCAGGCGAGTTCATTGCAAAATGTAGGGATGGTCATAATGTTTTGACTCTTGAGTATATATTTCCCTCAGGAATTGATCATTTTTCTTTATTGAATTTTTACTATTATTTTATAAAAATTAAATATATTAAAAAAACTCAGCTCTTTAAAATTCAGATTATTAATTATTATTAATCCCTAATATCAACAACGAAAGATTAAGTACAATTCTTATCCCCATGCATCTTTCAGACCAAAACCTTCTTGAAACTTTTTTTCACAATATTACAGCAAATCTAAGCTTTTATTCCCGATATCATAGTAACACCGAGCCCACATCGTCTGCACCGAAAAAGCACTGCATTCTATCCACACTACCATGTCACCTGTTCCCCCCGAACAGTCCCGGTGACACCCGCAGCAGAAGCATCAGAAATGATAATTCCCGAAATGAACCTTAATCAGACGGTCCAGAGATCCGCTGCTGCTATTAGCATCCTCTAATATCCATCCGTCATGGCATCTCAGGTGATGAAACCACAGCTTGCAGGCGACCGACATGATTAGCGTCCCTCTCATTATGCCGGGGCCCCCTCGGAGGTGAAAAAATATTTATTTCTTCTGACAGCCAGCCCCGAAAAGAATTTGGCCCTGAGTTGTCACGCGAAGATGCTGGCTTAAAAATCAGGAGTTTTGCTTCGGGTTGTGTTCTCAAGTAATGGACGCTTTGTATTGTTAAGTGACACCAGGCTCAGGGCGATAAGCTTGCGATTTAATGTTCGGGTAAACAGCAAGATGGCATCCAGTTGCTCAATCACGTCGGCCATTCGATGATTTATATCGCAGTTCATAATGAAAATATTATCACGCGAACTCGTTCGGGTTTGTGTGTTTAATTAGTAGATTCGAAATGTGGAACGATTCACCCTGCGATTGAATGCGAATTACTTATTTAACGAAACGCAGCGCAATACATGAGTTATGAGAACGATGGTTTTGAACATGATTTTTGTTATTATTATGAATAATTAACTTTAATTGCAATGATTTTATGTACATAGCCATTTTAAGCAAGGTCACTGAATGGCATTTTTGTAAAAGTAGAATTAATGATAACATTTTGCGAGATTACTCTCCAAGGTAAAATAAGCGGCCTGGTAGCCAAGTGGCTAGAGCTCTGGCATTTGGTATCCCAAAGCTTCTGGTTCAAATTCTGGCCGTGGCAAGACTGTTTGTTAATGGTTCGAAATACACTTTAAACTGTTAATCCCTGTCTGTTTAGCCCTCATATGCACAAGATGACCGCAGTGCGACAAACCAGGGTAAAATAAATTACCGAGTTTCTTTTAAAAAATTTGAATGTAATTCCAAATAAAAAAAAAAATGAAGCTATATCTAAAAATAAAACATAGAACTTAATGATTATTTTTCTTTAAAGTTAAAAAAACTTTATTGTCGTCACACACATCCACAAATTGATTTTATTTTCTTCAATCTGTAATGCTTTAGTTATTTTCAGCAAAATCAAAAGCGATGGTTTTTTAAACTACGTTTACTTGTCAAATTTTGTGACTATTTTTTCAAAAAATATATTATGGAAATAAACAATTTCGTTTATTACATTTAGGAATATTTTCGTTTATTATTTATATTACTTCGTTTATTATAATATGGAAAACAATTTCGTTTCGAATTTTAACTTCGTAAATTTAGACTGCATAATTTTATATTAATCCAACTTGCAATTCAATAGTACGTCAACAGCATCTCAAATCTATTAATAAAAATAACTCCGAATTCCTAGCACTACAGTCCATGTTGCACCATGGCCGTCTACTTATTGGCAAATTTCGAAACAGGAGATTAGCATTCTTCTTCATTGGCGCTACAGCCCCATGGTGGACCAAGGCTGTCCGCTTACTGACAAATTTCGTGGCGATGTTTTCTTTTTAAGGGGAGTGTTGTCAGCAATACTCCCTACAATCATATTAGATCGGGACCTACGGTTTAAAGTAGATTCCAAACCACTACAAACATCCAAGTGACCGCCGGAACTCGAACTCGAACTTAATCACTCGGCTATCAAACATCAGTAAGAAAAAAAAACATTTTTTTTTATATTCTGAGAACACTTTATGGAGAAAAACTCCACATATATGCTACAATGCATTATATTTTGTTTCCTATACAATAAGAAAATAATAGTAAAAAAAATTCTGACTCTGAAAACATCAATAAACATTAAACAAATATGCATTTTCAGTATGATTATTTGAATGAATGCTTTGGAAACAATTTGGATTTTCGGATTTAGAAAGATCTAACCTTAATCAAAAGACCCGCAACTTTATAACAATTCAAAAACTCCTCTTTTCCTATTTCAATAGTAAAGACGGAAAGATTTCCATCTTACTAAGCGTCTTATGGCACTTATGATTACTGCCTTTTCGTTTCCAAAAAACCACTTTCTTATATACCGCAATAGGATTCCAACTGGCCGTCGGTCGAAATAAAAAACCTACGAACTAGCAATAAGATAGACAGAGGTAAAAAAAAAAAGAAAAAAAGAAGCGATATTTCCTTGAATTTCTGCAGCTTCGAACGCCCACACAAAGGCACGCTCCGCAACTTCTCCCAAGTGTCAATCCGTATGCGATCTTGATGTTCTAATAGCGGGGAACGGGGTTCTATCCACTCCTACATCGTTTTCTAGTTTCTTAATGCGCATTCTGAGTCGTCAGGGATATCATAAAAATGGAGTTTCAGTGCATTTCGAAGTGATAAGGTGCATCGGTTTGAAGGGTGTAATGTATCATTCGGCTGGAGACGCCGAGTCACATTGTTTTTGAAAGTGAGGTTACAAGATGGTACTCTGATGGGGCCTCCACTTACGATCTTAATTCGTTTTTAACTGCTATCCTTTTTTTATGTATATATAAAGCGTAAAAATCCATGTCACGAAAATTCAATTTCTTATTGTTTTCAATAGAAATTTTTTGATTCATTTTTAGTAAACAATAAAGAAATTCTAATCCAAAAATAGGAATATTTTTAACCAAATTTAATTGAGAACGATGCAAACAAAGACTGACCAATTTATGGTTCATGAAATTATAAATTTCGTTAAATATTAAGATTATAAATGCCTATTTTATTTAATGTGTGAAATTCTAAGTACAAAACATATATAAAAATAAAGAAATTAACTCTAAAGCAGCTGGCAAATACATTAGACCATAAGCAAGGGCAGCACCGACGCTATTCACTTAGCACTACTCAGGGGACCCGCGTAACTTGAAGATAAGCTATGGACTCGGAGTAACAATACCCCTGCAAAGCCCTAGGATCATATTAGTTCGGGACCTATGGTTTAAAGTGGATTCCGGATACAGTACAAACATTCATGGCACGGCCGGGACTCTAATCCGTAACCTGTGGCACCGAGCGCCAGAGCGCTAGTCACATTAACATTAAATAACATAATTTAACTTAGTTCGGAATCCACTTTAAACCGTAGGTCCCGGTATAATATGACTGGAATGTATTGGGCGTTGGGCTGACAACCTACCCCGTAAAAAGAAAACTCCTGTCTCGAAATCTGTCAATAGACTGGTGGATGGCCCACCATGGAGTTGTTGCACCAATGGAGAAGAATGTTAATCTGCTTTTACTATTAATCTTTACTCAATGGCTAAAACTTCTTGATCTGTTTGAGTTTTTTTTTATTTTTATTTTTTTTAAAGTTAGTACTAAAATAAGGTAAACATTATTTGTATGGAACAACATTGTCTTGGTGTCTTAGATTGCCCCTTATTAACTAATTATATTATTATTGTTTAGAAATTATTTGCTTAATAAATTTTGTGCATAGATTTCGCTATTTTCTCTCTTCATATATTCTCTATCTTCATATATATATTACTCTCTCAGTCAAAATATTTGGCACCATTAATAAAAATTTTTTTAAAAAAGAAAGAGATGATGTCTTTTTAATGCTCGTACGTTTAGCAAGCAATTCTTTTAGTTTGACATACATGTTTAAATTTTGTCTTCTTAACAGTTGATACGCCTTGAGTCAGTAATAATCATTTGTTTCCGTACGAAATTGAATTGTAAGATTTTATAAAAAAAAAAATGGTAAAAAAGAAAACTTAATTTTTTTTCTTTGGCTTTGCTACTCCTGTGCAATCGGGAAATAATAATTTTAATTTCATACCACTTGTTTGTTGTGTCCTTCAGAGATTTTTTTAAAGTCTTCATCAATCTTTTTTAGATTTGGTAGAAATTGATTTGAAGAGAAATTGTATTTATCTTTTCACACTGTTCTGAAAAGGTTTATACAATTTCATTCTAGAAAAAAAAATTGATTCTGTTGCCCTTTGATTGTTGCTTTATACAGGGAATAATATTTTCCGGAGATTTTTTTTTTATTAGAATTGTTTTCTTTTTATTGCTATTTTTTCTTTTTTCTTTTGAATAACCTGTTTTTCTTCTTCTTGTATATTATCATAAAAGGCAACAAAAAAGTGAACCAATGATGTCGATTGCAAATAAAATTAAAAACACATGTATATCAAACATATAGATTTAGATCGTCAAACATATAGTATATAGATTTCAAGTTCGCGTCTCTTTAAAAATGTAATACAAACACGTTTTGTATCTAGAACAATTCGCAAATTAAAATATGACTTCGTTTATTTAAATTGGTTTTCAGTAAATTTGAAATATTACGTACTTGTATAAAAAAATATTATTCTGAACATTAGTATCCAATTCCATTATGAAACCAATGCATTTTTAGGAAATATACATGTATTATACAAAAGGGGAAAAAAATCTCCATTTCTGGTTATTCTTTTTTAAAAATTGAAAGTTAAGACTCTTTATGATTAAAACTATATTCAATGGCTAAATTTCCTTATTACTCTTACATGGTAAATCTACAAGATTTTAACACAGATATTGTCATTCCTGTAGAATAAAAATAGCAGAAAATATATATTTTTTAATTCACATATTAAACTAAGGAATAAAATTATCATTTTTTTTGAGGCCATATTACACCAACTCTCCGGAAAGGCCTAAGCTCCACACTACACGAGGCCATATTACATATCGACTATACGAGGCCATATTACATATCGACTATACGATGCCATATTACATATCGACTATACGAGGCCATTACTCTTACATGGTAAATCTACAAGATTTTAACACAAATATTATCATTCATGTATAGTAAAAATAGCATACAATATTTTTTTAAATTCAAATATTAAACTCGGGAATAAAAAAATATCATTTTATGAGGCCATATTACACCGACTATCCGGAAAGGCCTATGCCCCACACGCCTAGTACACTACAGGGGGCCATATTACAGTACTGAATATAAATTTTTTAACAAGCAATACGCATTATTACTAAAGACAGTGATTTTCCAAAATAACGCAATACGGATTTGTTCCAAGATATGCCCCCATTCAAGAAGAAAAGAAATAAGGTATCGACTTATGATTCGTCGGGAAAATTGGATAACGATAAGGTAGGTACCAGATACCCTACTTTAAAAAATTGAAAGATAAAGCTCTTAGCACTATATTCAATGGCCATATTTCCACATTAAACTACAAGATTTTAATACAAATATTATCTTTGGTGCATAATAAAAATAGCAGGCAATATTTTTTTTCATTCAAATATTAAACTCAAGAATAAAAAATATCATTTTCTGAGGCCATATTACACCTATGCCCCACACGCCTAGTACACTACAGGGGCCATATTACAATACTGAATATAAATGTTTATAACGAGCAATGCACACTTTTATTAAAAGACAGTAATTTTCCAAAATAACGCGATATGGATTTGTTCTAAGATATGCCACAGTCAAGAAAAAAAGCAATAAGATATCGACTCATGAGCAATTGGATAACGGTAGGTAGGTACCCTAATAGAGGCTCTCGGCGTACCTTCCCTTAAACACCCATTGTTTTCCGATCGCTTCTCTTCAAACAGCACAGCTGTGGTGGTGGATGCCGCAACATATTTACTCTCTGCTGTTCTCACTTCTCTTTAAATGGCAACTATTACCTCGCCCGGGAACTTTGACTTCGCATTCTTTTCGAAATCCTCCACAAACCCGCTCATTATTCCCCGAGAGCCTTTCTCACACCCCACCGTTTTGAGCGAGGGCCGCATCGGGCCCGGCAGATGCCGCTCGCAGATAAGGGGCCCCAATTACTCGGCGATCGGAGTCAGTAATTTTCACACCTGAGACACGATCGGGCCGCTTTCAGACTCTCGAGGTCAACAAGAATCCACTATCTGTTCATTTTTATGAAGGGGGGACCGACCACCTATTGAAATGAGCGGAGTACAGGTCTGAATCACGCATTGATTGGTAAGTAATTGGAGTTGTAGCTCACAGTTATTGCTGATCATTCACAACAATAACTGTGAGCAATCTCTAATAATATCTCTAAGCAATATTTATTGATTATATGCAACTGATTACATCAACATCTACATTTTTGAAATTTTTGTTATTTTTCATTTTATAATTTTTTTTAAAAATAAATAATTCTTTTTTAAAAAAAGGCATTGAATTATCTCCTTTCTTATTAACTGAAAGGGCATGAGACCATCGCTATGGTTTAACATCTACAATGAAGGAGTTAGAGGCCACTACTCAGCCAAGGATCTCCGTATTAATCCACAATAAGAGATGAGCAATATTTATGCAATCTCACGTGTAAGTTAAATGGAAATCTAATTTTCAGTTCTTTTGGCCGATGCTAGACGGTATATGTATCTTTTACGTGTTCGACATGTTTGGTAGAGCCCGAATTTTTTTTCCGGTGGCAACGATAGACAATGGTTTTTTTTTGAAGGAATATGAAACGTTTTTAATTTAATTTATTTTTAATCGGATTATTTTACAAAAATTTTTTGATAAAGGAATTTATTTATTATTTATTTATATTTTTTTTAATATTAGTGCTTATAATGTATTTTTCTTTTTAAAATTTATTTTATTTTAAGAATTAATGTTGTTTCATTTTATGTATTTTATTTCCGAATTTTATATTTTACAAAATTAATTTTTGATAAAATAATTTGTTAATTGTTTTTTTTGTTTGTTAATTATTAGAATTATTTCTCTATTTTTATAAATTTATTATATTTTATAATTTTTTTTCTTTTTAATTATTAGTTACGATTTTTTTTAATTTTACAAAATTTATTTTGATAACATAATTTATTTTGTTTTATTTTACAGTTTTTTTTTTTAATTTGTAGTTCCGATTTTTTTTTTAATTTTACAAATTTAATTTTTTTCATTATACATTTTTAATGTTTAATTCCAATTTTTTTTTCTTCGATTGTTTTTTTTATATTTCACAAAATTTATTTTAGTAAGGGAATATATATATATATATATATATATATATACCATTGTGTTACAAAATTTATTTTTCTTCTTACAAATTTTCATTTATTTTATAATTATTTCAGCAAAAGATTTTTTATTTTTATTTTTTAATGTGATTTGTTAAAACGTTTTATAATTTAATTCCATCTAAATCAATTTAAAGTTTTTTTCCTACTATATTACATAATTTTTTATCAAGTCGTTGGGGAAAATTACTTATCCCCTAACTTTTCTTTTGAGTTTTTCTTTAATATCTTTCGTATTTCTTAAAAACGATAATAATTTCAAATTTTCTACCCAATATTAACTACTTCTACTGTTTGCTTTGAAATATTTAGCATGTAAGTTTATTAACACTTTAAAGATATCCCGAAGAAAATGTTATATATCTACAATAAAATACAACTTTTTTTTTAACATAAATGATCAAAATTCAAGTAGCCATGAAACTTTCTTTCAACTCACGTTGAATTTTATGTTTCAAACACATATTTTTACATTAATATTTTGCTAACAATATTTCTTTCTTTATCTCAATTCCATTTTTGTTAAACCTTATAATTTCTTGTGGATACAAAATTTTTTTAACATATAATTTTCAAACATTTAGAAAGAATCACTACTTAGGTTATGGTTTTGTAAAACAAAATAGTTAAAATAACGTTATTTTTTATAATGAATTTACACTTATTAAATTTCTTAACCTTCATACAACTTTTTTTTTGTTTCAAAATATTGTATACATCTAATTATCCCACCAACCATTTTCACCTACGTTTGCATTTTCGTTAATGTCGTGTACAAGTCTTGTTTTTACGCGGAGATACATTTGTTAAAATTTCCTACAAATAAATATTCAGTACTAATAAATATTATAATACTAAGCTAAAGAATTTGTTTCATATGAGAAAAAAATTTCACACACATACACATTTCAACAACAAAACCTTACGTATAAAAATTTAAACGTATATGCGTGTTAAAATTATATATCTCGTTATTATTCTTTTTTCTTAACCCCTTCTTACTTGGATAAAAACAGGTGATTACATTCTATTTATACACACACATCCCCGAATTATATTTATGAAATTAATATGCATATTCTTTTAACACACTATATCTAAAATAATACTTTCATTGATATTTAAATTATGATTTTTAAGATGTATTGTATTTGTCCAACGAAAATATCTTTCATTAAATATAAATCTGTAAATACTTTTCATGAACTCAACTAAAAATCTAGTATGCAACCTTTTATTAGAGAATGCTGATAACATGTTCTTACACGACCGCTTGCTAATTTTATATAAGAGAGTATTGCTTTCTGTATAGATAAGATTGGAATGCTTATCAGTTTATATATTATTATTTTAATTTTGTACTTAAATATTTCAACAAACTTTTTACCCAATTGTAGTCCAATTTTAGATGAAGAAAAATAAAATTAGGAAAGTATGATTATAGAAAAATTTTTTTTTTTTTTTTAGTAAAGATACATCTTATAAAAATTATTTTAGTAAAATAATTTGTTTCATCAATTTCATATTTTCTTTAATTTTTTGAAAATTTTAAATATTTATTTATTTATTTATTTTTCATTTTCATTAATTAAAAAAATTACATGATTCTTTAATTTTTGAAATTTGTTCACAAATTTTATGCTTGTACAACGTATTTTGCATTTCCATTAGCATTCTATTTAAATGCACATATCAATAAGTTAAGTTATCTATTCAACTTTTATATATTTATTAAACATTATTCAAACTGATTAAATTACATCTAATACTTTTTCGTTAAAGATACATACTCTTTCATATTTTATTCTATTTAGTAAACAGTATAACTTTTTGTTGATATAAATTTTCTAGCATTTATTTTTTCAAACATTTAGAAATAATCGCTACTTAGACTACGAGTTTTTAAAACAAAATATTTAAAATAATCTTATTTTTTTATAATGAATTTACACTAATTCAATTTATTACCCCGTGTAACTCTATTTTATTTCATATTACATAAATGTCACCCATCTTATTCACGCAGATTTTATTTCTTTTCTATCATATACAAATCTTGTATTTAAACTCCATTTTCTGTTTTAATATTAATAATAATAATTACAAAAGTCTTAAGAAATTTCCCCCATTATACACATCATTTTGAATGTTATGTTTCAAAAGCACATTTTTAAGTCGTTTTTATTAAAAACATTTCTAATGATATTTATTGTATTAATTCATTTATTCTTTTTTCCTACATATTTGTTCTATCTGTTAAATCGAAGTTAAAACCACAATTACTGATATTTTTTTTTAACATACAAATATTAAAATTAATCACTACTTAGACTAGTATTTTGTAAAATAAACTAATTAAAATGCTTTTTTTTTCAATGAATTTGCAATAATGCATTTTTTTAACTTTCAAATAACTCTCTCTCTTTTTTCAAAATATTATATATTTCTCAGAAATCATTTTCACTTACATTTTTATTTCTTTCCTGTCTTGCAAAACTTTTGTGCTTACAAAGCCTCTATAGATATTATCTTTTTAATTACAATAATAATTGAATAAAATTTATAATAATCAGCTTCATTTTAACAAACTTTTCCTTTTCCCAGTTTAATAAGTTGTAAAAAAAAAAAATCTGTGAATTCTCAAACTTGTGCCTCAAGTATCTCAACCCAACCACACCCAGTTACAACTTATACCTTGTAGTGTACAGGTTGGGCAACCTGTACAAAGGTAGGAATTAAATTTACTTTGAAAGTGTGTTTTGTTAAACGTTAAATCGATACAAAACAATTTCTTTTTATCGTTTATTTTGCGTTTACAAGAATTGCTCATTGCATCATTGCTCGTAGAATTGCATCGATGCTCAGTCAATCTGCTGGACTGCTAAGTGCAATGATACAAAGATGATAAGTTCAAGATTGGTTATACTGCAGTACAAACTCGCCAACGGCCGTACCATGCTGAATATACCGGTTCTCGTTAGATCACCGAAGTTAAGCATCATTGGGCGCGGTCAGTACTTGGGTGGGTGACCACCTGGGAACACTGCGTGCCGTTGGCAAATTTGGGACCTGAATGGCCGAGTGTCTAGCGCTCTGGCGCTCGGTGCCACAGGTTTCGGGTTCGAATCCCGGCGGTGCCATGGATGTTTGTAGTGGTTCGGAATCCACTTTAAGCCGTAGGTCCCGGTCTTCTATGACTGTAAGAGCGTCACGGAGCAAAAGTCAGGCTTCTACCTACGGGGTGCTCCATCACAACAGAAGCTGCTTCCTTCCCCTTCAATCATGAGTCCATATGGGCTCGTGGGCTTGGCCAGCCAAGTGGGATAAGAAACAACAACAACACAAACTCGCAATACTGTAGTATGTTCAAAAAGTCAATGTACCCAAAAATTGATTAATAACTTTTTTATAAATGAAAGTACGGATGAGGATTGTTCAATTCGTGTTTTAAAAATGGAATCATCGTGAATGTTCAAAGTATGAGCCATTCAACTGCTTAGATAAATTAATGCAGCGACACATTTTACATCCATCGCAACAGAATAACCTCTTAATGTTATGAGTTTCTTTCAAGTGCTGCATAACTTTTATAGTACCCGCATAAAATTTCAGCTTCTTCTCAATACATTGATTGTTCCGAACAAAACTCCAGCATAATTTTCAATTTTCTGGGAAATTCGAGCAATTGTTATTTAAATCCCTTCTTCCATTTTAAGTATATCACACCGACGCATACACATTACAGCACCAGTTTCTCTATATTTCTTCATTCATTTAGGATAGTCATCTTGCTCGCTTTATTTCTCATTGGGAATTTCTTTCCAAGCCCAATATGCATCAAAATAAAAAGGAAAGTTTTGAAATACTGCTGGACAATACTTTTCCCTAATGACAACGACAAGGCGGGAAAATGACGTCATTTTTGTTGCAGACATTAGCAGAATTAAAATCAATGCTGTGTCAAGCTGCACTATCTGTGAATAGATATTCACCTGTAATATAAGTGTATGCTTTCATTTTTTTTTAAAATTGTTGGTAAATTCATGGGTATACTGATTTTTGGATCAAGCGATACAATTTCGAATCTCAATTGAAACTGAATATCAACATCGTAAAGAGTTGATATTTCCCATTCGTCTCATATGTTAACAACATTGACGTAACTATATTAAGTAGCGATTTTAGCTGTTATAATTGAAAATAGAGAACTACGATCCTTTACTCAAATAGATTCTTTAATTCTGTAAACCGACAAGTTTCTAAATTGGGTTTCAAGGAGTTGTAGCCCTCAGAAGACTCTTTGGTGATATTTATTTCAATTAATAATAAAACATGGAACTACACTGATGTTCAGAATCTCGACTCATTAATCGAACTTCAAGGATGGAGTTTTCTGGGGTTTCTCCCATATGATTCGCAAATGCGGGGTGGTTCCTCCTAAAAGTCCTCCAGAAACTGCCCCTTTGCCTCCATCCCTGAGTAGATTACTCATGGGATGTCGATCCCGTACTGCAGATTAGACATAACATTATTACTTTTATTATTGTGAGGATATTTTTTTATCCTCATAATAATAATGTTGTGTCTAACCGAAGTTCAACATTATATATATATATAATTGAACTTCGATAGGCCTCTTGCTAAATACTCTAGTCTCGAACTGAGGGAAGGAAGTTGCCTTACTTTTTTCCCTTTCCCACGCATTTGTGTGTTACATGGGAGAAAATTCAGAAAAACTCCCACCTGGCAATTAGATTATTAATGCAAGGCGCTTTAAACATGTCGTCAGTATCGTCATCGAATGCCCTCGTTTCTGAAAGCAGGGACTGCAACAGACACCAGAAATGAATTAGAAATGCATGCTAGTTGTACTCCATATTATCTTTCTTGTCTTGTTTTCCTTTTTAATATCTGCAACCGACAATATTTACTTTTTTTTCTGTTAATCATAAATATTGCTAAAATATTCATAATTATCAATTGTTATCTATTTTAATTATAGCTGAATGATTTTTTAATTTTTCATTTTTCTAGGCTAAAATTAAATGCAAGTTTCATTTTTTAAAATTGCTAACTGAATTTATGAATCAAAACTATTTTTAATCATGCGTATATTTTCATTATTCTTCTTCAATTGTAATACTTTTTTGTATTCAATGCCGGTGTCAAACCAACCGTGAAGCAGTGACATTGTAGCAATCCATTGCCCCCTCCATTACAAGCTTGTTATGTTATTACAACTATAATTACTTTGAATTTACTTTTGTCCGTATAGTTTTACAAGAATACTCGGTTATTATCTCCCGTTTAATATTATTATTTTTCGAGAATATTTTATTTCCGGTGGCATCATTTCAATTTTATGAAACTTAAAAACAAACCTTTTTTTTTTCCATTTTTGAAATTCTTTAAAAGCTTCTGTTATTTTAGGAGGATTGTGATAGAATAAAAGGAAGAAAAAAAAAAGATTTTAATTTGCAATAAGCTTAAATTAAGAAATTATGTTTAATTTTATTAATGGAAACACATTAAAGATTTAATTAGTTTTAAGCCTAATCTTCTGCATTCAAGTTTTTTTTTGTAATAGATTTTAAAGAAGGTAGAACGATATTTAAATTTCAACAATGTGTTAAATATTTTAAATTATTCATTTAATCCAGATCAGAAATAATTAATAATAAACTGCAAAACCTCAGCAATCAATAAAAATGAATAAATAAATTAATGCTAAGGAAAGATTTTCTCCTTATTTTTTTTCTGTAAAAGACAAATTATAAGTTGTGAAATTAATAGATTTTTTTAAGTGAAAGAATACGATAAGTTAAAAAAAAAATTTTTTTTTAATGTAATTATTCTGTATTTTAACATTTTGCCACAAGATTTTAAGAAGAAAAAAATGGTTTTCAGAGAAATTTAGTTTTTGCCCTTTAGAGTTTTATTTATATTTTTTTAGCTTGAGCTTTAATGTGCTATTTTTAAATATTTTATGACATATATGTATAGATAGATAGATAGATCCATGACTTTATTTCAAAAGCCGAAGCTCTAAATAAATTTTTAAAAATAATTTCGCCATTAAAAAAAGTGAATCTAACACAGTAAAGAAAAAAAAAATTACATTATTTTATACATTAATTTTGAGATATTTCTTCTTTTTATTCAAATTGTTCAAAATACAAAATTTTCTTACAAGTAAGTATGAACATTATTTAAATATATTATATAATAAATATTATATTCAGTTTAGCGTAATTTTTATATTTAATAGCAAATTTTGCTTTATTCAATTTGTCATTAAAGCGGCTCATGTAAAAAAATTAATACATATATTTTTTTTTTTTGCTTTTATAATGCATTTTTTTAAATATATTTCGTTTCTAAATTTTCGAATCTTGACATAAAAAACATATAATTGTATTAGAAAATTTTTCAAATTACTTTAATATCGTAAAAAGTAATGATCGATTGAAGTTTTCTTAGGGAAAAAAACTATAAAAGTGTAAATTTATAATTTATATATAAGATTGAATACAAATAGACTATAAATTTTTTTTAAATATTAACTAAAAATCTCTACATAATTTTATGCTTACAATGAACTAAATTATAAATTTACACTTAAAAAGTTATAATATAAGTTTTAAGTTTCGTTTTAAGGTTTCTTCTCGTTTTTAAGGTGAGTTTTATTTGTAAAAACAGAGAAATGTTATTATTTACTATATCTACTTGCTTTTACCGTGTAATTTTCAGTTGTAATATTTGTGATATGAGACTGATTGATTTTTAACTCAAATTATAACATTTTTAATAAGAGATTATTTTTTAAACACAAATTATAGCATTTTTGATAAAATATTATTTGATTTTTAACACAAACATTTAATTAAGAAAATGGTAACTGAACCTTAAAAATTAACCTTCCCTAGAAAGTTAAGACTTAAATGTATGTTTATAAACCAAGCATTATGATTTTTTAAATTATTATTTAAAAAAAAAAATGCAATCTCGAATACAAAATACACACAAATATAATATAAAAATTTATAAAAGCAGAAATAGTATCTGCAAAATTGGATTTGTTTTAAAGAGGTATAAATGCAATTTTCCATTTCTGTGTCTTTGTTGAATTATTGTGACACCATAATAATGTACCTTATGTCTAATGTTCTCATAACAAATGATTTTTTTATTTTTATTTTGTGGAAATAACGACTTTGTTCTGATATAAAGTTCTTTACATTCCCAAAAATACATGTGTAACAAATAAATTTAAATCATGAAAAATAAATCTGCATTTTTTTGAGAAAAAAACCCATTTATATTGATAGAAAATGCTTGAAACATATAAATAAAGATGTAGGCATTAAAGATGCTTTAATGCATAATAAATTAAAAACTAACAACATAATTTACGTTTTCTTAATAATTTTATAGAATTTTTTTGGAGTAGAAGTTTAATTATGAAAATTGAAAATTCAGATACGTAAATGGGGTTTTTTAAGACAATTGTTTCGACAATTGCCAATGTAATATAAAAATAACTAAGACAATTCAAAATAATGCATATATGCAGAAAAATGATGAAATTACAACCATAATATGTCTCTAATCCAGGGGTGGCCGCCCGCCTTGCATATTTTTGCGGCCAGTGAGATTTATCACACTTTTACAAAATATATTTATTTTATAATGGCCAAAGTAGTGAAAACAAATGTATTAAAAATTAGATTATCTGTGCACCCATATATTCAAAATTATATCAAATATGCAAAAGAAATAAGAAAACTTACAGCTGCTTTTGAAAACCGATTTAGCAATTTAGAGTTAGACAGATACGACAAATTTTTTTAAATATATTCCTGTCTCTTTCATGTTGAAATCGGGTCCGCCCCAGAATATCTCGAAATGGAACTGGTTGACTTACAATGCAATATTGAATTAAAACACATTTTTAAAAGATCAGAATCAAAAATAGATTTTTACAACACTTATGTCACAAAAGAGAAATTTTCCAATTTAAGAAATCTGGCACAAAAAATTGTCATCGGTTAGGGTTCAACTTACACCTGAGAATTTTTCTTTTTCTTTTTCCCCGAAAATGAAATTGACCAAACACAAAACACGCTCAAACATAGCGGACGCAACACCAGTTACGATGTGCATATACCCAAATTGAGATCGATTTGCAAAAGCTAAGTGAAGGAGTGGAGAAACAAATATCGTACTAATAAAATAAATATTTTTTAAGGATTTCATTTTTTTTATTATTTTATTTATATTTATTTATTTTTTATATTTAATGTTTAGTGTAAATAGATATAATATATAATATTTCTTTACAATGTGCATTTAGTATCAATATTAATATATTATCTATGTCTACATGTAAGAATAATAGTAAGCACAATAATAAAAACTTATTATGTTTCAATTTTTCATTCCAAAAAAATGTCTATAGTGGGTCTAAATCTAATATGGGGATATATAATTTTACAGGCGGCCCACGGAGTTGTGATGCATTTCCAAAGTGGCCCGCAAAATGATTTGGATTGGCCTCTCAAGGTAAGCGGTATTATGATGAAAAGCCGATACGTCTTTTTTTCCATACAGATACAAATCAATTCACTTTGTATTAATTAAAAATAAAAAAAGAATAATACGGAAGAAGTATTTCAAGATCACAATCGTGAATAATTAAAAACTTCAAAATTAGTATTAATCAGCCCGTGGTTGGTAAAACATTTCCAGTTTTAAATTTAAAAGTATTAAAATTCATGATTAGACGATGATTTGCCAGATTGACGGAGAGCCTTGTTTGCGTAGCAACCTTTATCTCTTGCTTTGTGAATGAGAGAATTTTCTTATGCTTTAAACCCATTGATTAGATAGAAAAAGAATAAGATATACGTACATATATATATATATATATATATATATATATATATATATATATATATATATATTATTAATTTATTTAAAAAATTAACACATCAATTATTTTTTTTTGATTAATAAAAAAAATTATGTAAATATAATTTTTTATGTTATAATTATATTTTTAAGAAGTTAATAAAAAAAAATAAACAATAGAAACAAAAACAACTGAAGAGGGGAAAATGTGACTCAGCGGAGAAACTGCATGGTAATTCAGGAGGATATCGAAACGTTAATGAAAAATAAAGTTCATGATACCTTTCAATATAGCGAATTTATGCAGCCATATAAGTTTTTTTTTTTTTTTTTTTTTGTATTATTTGGATACTATTAATTAAAAAAAAGACATTTAAAAAGAATTTTCTTATTATATTTCAAAATAATAATTTTGATTAATAATAATAAAAGTAAAATAAAGTTTTTTTTTCTTCTATTTTTTGTGATACATTTTTCAAATCTTTTTTACTGCTTGGTATAGAGGAAGGGTGCTGTTTGGAGATGGCGTTACAATAAAAAAATTGCAAAAACTCTTTAGAGTAAAAGATATCATAAATTATTTAAAGTTAAAGAGAATTCAATGGCTAGGATACATAAAGAGAATGGACGGTAGCAGAGGCACAAAAAAAAAAAAAAAAAAAAAAAGATTTTCAATAGGAAGAGCTAGAGCCAAAGAAAAAAGAGAAGGGCAAAAAATAGATAAAGTGGCAAAGGATCTGAAGAATCTAAAGATCACAAATTGGAAAACAAAAGTTTGAGAAAGGTAAATTTGGAATCGCGTTGTTAGGGAGACCTTGACCAACATGGACTGTTTGTGCCGGGGAGTTAATTAGAGAAAATAATTAGTTATTAGATGAATAGTTAATAGTTATTAGAGGAATAGTTTCCTTAATTAGAGGACTCTTACAGAGTACTAGAATTTTTTTTTTTTTTTATAATGGTAGGACCTTCTAACAGTTTTTTCTTTACTTTTTTTAAAATTCCTCTCACATATGATTTATGATTTATGAAGCTATGTTTTTATTCTGAAGAACTATAACTGAGGCCTGATAGCCGAGTGACTAGCGCTGGAGGCCCCATGTCTCGAGCTCGAGTCCCGGCGGTGTCATGAATGTTTGTAGTGGTTCGGAATCAACTGTAGAACTGACAGCCCTACACTTTAAAAAAAAAAAACACTTCCTGTTCCAAAATCTGCCAGTAGCCAGATGGCCTTAGTCTACCTTACTTGGGGCTGCTGTGACAATGGAGAAGAAGAACCATAACTGATTTAGAAAATAAATTGTGCCTTTATATAACATAGCTTTAAAAAATTTCATGCATCGGAAAAACAACCATTTTAAACTGACTTGTGCATTTTTTGAATATATATATAGTTAATCACATCGACTATAAAATCATTGTAAAACGTCAAAGTGATAGGATTTTTCAACACATCTCGAGTTCATAACTCTCCATCTCAGAGAGAGTCAGAGAGCAAGAGAGCAACGTGTCAATGAGCACCTTTTCCCCGACGAGAGCGGCTGGTTAGTTAAACGGCAAGCTATCCTCCTAATGACAGCCGTCAATCCGCGTGAAGCGTCTTTACATTTCTGCCACGGCCTGCATAATGCATGAGGCAATTGACACTCGTCAAGGCAGATCGCTATCTGCCTACCATCTTGCCGGAAAACAAGTTTATACACCCGGCCGCCGCTTCCCTTTAAACGATGTCAGTGTTAAAACAACACCTTATCGGCCGGCCATCGCCGAGATTGCTACACCTCCGAGGGGAGTTTAATTGCTTAAATGCAGAAACCTTCGCACTTCTCTCCTCGCGCTCAGCGAGGGGTCAGGCGGATGTCTTTGAGACGATGGTGATTTATTAACGCCAGTTAAAAAAGTGCATAGATAAGGGCCTCATTTCGGGAGAGGGAAAAAAATGGACACTATTTGTGCTGTATCCGTCAGTGGTCTTCACCCTCTGTGCAGGGGTCTCTAAACTTTTCGGTTTAGGCCTGCATTGAGTGTTACTACACAAAGTCGTCTGCTCCATGATACTTCACATCTATTCGCTTTTTGCCCCACCTCTAACTTTTCTAAAATGAATTAAAAAAAAAAATAGAAAATAAATTTTCATCAGAACATGACGCATTAGCAACTCATATAGAAAATAAAACACATTTTGAAAACATCAGAAAGCATTGGTATTACAGACAGGCCGTAATTAAAGGGGATGTAATTTCGTTCGACGTTATATATTTTGCGTGGGAGTTTGATATGCATTTAATAAGAGTTTGACAGTCCTTTGGTAAGGACTATCACCTCTTATCAAATGATATAAAAATATATAACGTATCAACACTTGATAAACGTTATCTTCAATTTATACTTACCTTGTACTTTGTGGGAAAAAAAAATGAACTGTATTATACTTGGGGACAACCTAAGTAGATTGTATACAATACACTGTAGATGAATAAAAAATCTCAGAGTCAAAAGCTGATGCCGTTAATGAATTCACACATCATATGCGTATAAATTAAAATAAATTGCAGATATTAAAGTATATGTAGATATTAAAGTAGCCATTGGGGTTGCATTTTTTGGAGTACTTAACGCTTACATTTTTGAACAATGCAGCAAAAAGATGGTTCTTTTTCGGTGAGACGACCGCCTAGACATTGAACACTTCTTGATACTGAAACGGTTGTGATGGAGGTCTTGCATACAACTCCAATTTATGAAGACTTCTGTTCACAATTCATCTGTATACAAATCTTCCAATAGCTGCTTCTGAAGGTGAGTTGGTGTAAATATTCAATGCTTCCTTGAAGTAATTTGCAAACAATCATCCTCAGCACTTGTAGATCTAGGTCTAAGAATTATGAATTATTTGCTGGAATCTAGCTATGTGGAATTGATTCAAGTCCATTTATATTTGCCCTACGGTCCGCTATTGTATTTATTCGAATAAATGAAACCCAGTACTTATATCTTAAACAACATCGCTATCTTTAAATTTCACCACTGACTTTCCACTTACAGAAATTGTAGGCGCTTTTAAAATTCATTTTCATCCACTTATCTGATGACGTTAAAAGTCAGAAGCTCTATTAATTTGCATATTATGTTCTGATGAAGCATAATTTTTTGCATAGTTGTATTTTTTTGTCATGTTTATTCATACATTTTGGTCATTATATATTCATATGTCATATTTTTTCTGGTTCTTCCTTAATTTTTAGAAATCAGTTTATTTGGATCTGAGCAATGTGCTCGAATTGGATTTGCTCATCTTTATAATTATCCCATTAATAGCACAAATAAAACATCAATTTGCTTTATAACATCCTATTTTTCATTAGCGCTTTGAAAATTTTCACAGTCAGTCAGAAATTTTATTATTTAAATATAATAAATATGTTAATTTACAAAAATATTAAAAATTATTAAACAATTAGAGAACAGTTGCGATATGCCCAATCGATAAAAGCGATATTTTCTACATTTAAAAGAAAGTTTGTACAAGCCGAGCAACTAGTCGGCATATACCGAAGAAAGGGTTGAATTTAAGCTACTGAATACTAGTTAAAGTATCGATGAGTTTTGTTAAACTTATTTACAAATTCTATGCAATTTTAATATGTATGCAGACTTAGTGATGTTAATTAGCTGAAGCTTGGTTTTAAAGAAATAAGAACAAGAATAAATCTTTTAGTTGAATATCCTCTTTGCAATTTGGAATTTCTTAAAAGTTTTGAAATAATATCTAATCAAAATCTATGCAGATTTCAACATTTTAGGCTACTAGTCGTATACCTGACGTTTTTCTTCCCCATTATCTTTATAGCAACCATTTACAGGGGCTGTATCCAGCAAAGTAATAGATGCAGTTAGTTAAAATTTTTTAGTTTCTGCGTAGTGTCTCTATAGAAATAATAAATGAAGGGCAAAGGACACAACATTTGTGTACTCTTTTACTTGCTTTATACTTTATACTGCCCAAAACCATATTTGTGTAAAATCTGAAGGCTATATATTTTGGAAATTGTGTAGCTTTCTAATGGACAAAATGGATGGATTTCAAAATGGATTTCTAATGGTCATTTATTTTATTATGAAGTAACAGTTTATAAATGTTAACACTTAGGTGTTATTTTCTATGGGACTTTATGTATTTTAGTTTAGTTTATAGTTTATAAATTTTACTGTGAAGTCATATAAAATATCATTGAGGCCGTATTTGTCCAGCAATAAAGTTTGTAGCAAAAGAAGAGTGGATTTGTGTTCCATTTCTGCCGATAAGTATAAATCACTACTTTGAACAAAGTGCAGATCGGTTATGTCTCTCATTTTCGAGAATTGCTTAAAGAATTTTCTCCTATACTATAAGGCGGCCTGGTGGCCAAGCCGCTCTGGAATTTGGTACCACAGGTTTCAGGTTCGAATCCTAGCGATGACATGTATGTTTGCTAGTGGTTTGGAATCCACTTTAAACTGTAGGTCCCGGTCTGTTCAGCCCTCGTGCACTCAAGCTGACCGTAGAGAGACAAGCCAAACCAAACAAATATTATAAGAAAACCAAACTAACACATTATTATAAGAGCATCATAATTGCAATTACTCCTGTAATCTTACAGAAATAATTTAGCCTTCATGTCATGATAGTTTATGTCCTGATATCCTATCCCTATCCCACACGAGATGCTTAATTTATAAAAATATATGCTACACATCAGACTAAATGCATTTAAGCCTCTGCGCTAAAAGAATAAAGAAGCCTGTGAATTAATCTGGCAATTTTATTATTGGACAAGAAAACACAAACTGTCGTTGCTGATCCTACACTGACAAACGATTTGTGCGCGTGGTTATCACTCCATCTCTGCCAGGTGTTCACCATGAACAGCCCTTTGCAATATTTTACACTTCCACTGATAAAATCAGCCCGACCGAGTCGCTGGTAATCACAGAGCAGTTAATTGATTGAGGAAGCAGGGGAGGGCAGATTGAATGGAGCCCGGCTTATACGTTAAATGTCTCCTGATTTATTGTCCCCTCATTTTTGTGCGTAGGCAAAGTGTAAATCAGCAGATTAATTTCTGGATTTTGCGCATTGGACGTGCTAGATGAGTGTACCGATCGTGAATTATTTATAAGACATAAATGATGTGAAAACATAAAGTCATCTTTTATACAAAAACTATTACATTATAGAAAGAGAATTATGTTAGATTATACAAAGCAAACGCAGGCTAGATGAATGATTATCAACATCACTCGATAACGTATTTGATAAAAATTGAGTAAATGGAATTAAGATTTGCAGAGATAAAGCATCTATGCTTATTTTAATGTTTAAAGTTATAAATTATGTCTTGAGTTGAAATGAAAATCATTTCAAAACATTTTGCAATTTTCATAGCAAAAACAAAGCAGTTTTGAGATAAATGTGTTGAAAAGATTAATTATAGCATTCACTGAATTTACAATATCGCAACAAACATATATGATGGTACAATTTCTGTCAAATGAAAGTAATATTTTATGTCATTGTATAGTTAATAATAATTCAAATATTATCTTGATTAATAGAAACTTATCAATCTTAGTACATATTTTGGTATCGCAACTAAGATAACTTATTAACTAAGACTTATGTTTCTGATTATCTTTTTTTATGAAATTGTAACACTAAATGCTCTTACTCCTAATCAAATATTTAGCGTTTAGATGTGGATCTTAAATATGAAGTTCAGATACAACATAAAATGAAGAACTGTAAAGGTGCTGCCATCATAGTTAAAACAAGTCAAGTAATACCAAACAGAAATGTCCTATTGATATTATTACCAGTTCTGCACAGAAATAAATAAAGCAAAAGATAGTAAGAAAATAAAAGTTAAACTAATTTATATTCAAAGGTAAAATAGGATGTATATAAAATGCTTTTAAGAATAAAAATTAATTTCAAAGTCGTCTAAAAATTAGCATTAATATATAGATGATCTTGTTTAACATGAATTTTTAGAAATCATAAGGGTATGCGATTTAATAAATTAAATATGTGAATGCTAGAATAAATCAGTTATAAGGAGAAGGAAACGACATAAAAAAAGATAAGTTTTTTACATTTAATTCCATTTGTTCCATTTGTTTAATTCCATTTGTTCTTACTTACATAAGTCAGAAATGTTTTTTGAAAGTATACTTCTACATGTGAACCATTCTTGACTTTCTCATGGAATGGATTTATCTGTTAATAAATCGGAATCTTGCAAATGTTATATTATGCTGCATCCCATGTATTGCTGTTGAAGGAATTTCAAAGTGCATACAAGCTTGTTGGATGGATTTTTTAAAGGCTTCTGTTAAATTTATTCATGTTTTTTTATCTGAAACTTTTATCTTTGCATTGAACCTATTAGCAGCATTTCTCACAATTGTTCATTTAATGATAAACATATTTCGATTCAAGTCATATCACACAGATTTACTTCGTATCCTTCAGTGTGGAGCAATATGAGTTTGCAGCTCATTCAATAA
>BPLQ01009404.1:0-16742 GCA_021605075.1 Caerostris darwini
CATCGAGGCATCTGGTGTACATAATCCCCCGCCATCATCTTTAGCATCATCGCATTTGAATTTCCGCTTGAACCCGAAAGGTCATCTTCGTCGGTTTTGGAATGGGATGCTACGGTAAAACAATGGGGGTGGAATTCGTTCTGTCGGTGGGACAATGCGATGATGACATCCAGAACCATTCTTCCAGATTCACTCCTTTCAAAAAGCTTTTGACCGTATCTTAACCTATTAATGAGGTGACATTCTTTAGAGTCTTCGGGCAAATTTCGAAATTCTAGTCGACTTTTTTTTACCAGAATGATTGCATTTCAACCACTAGGTCCGATTCAGAAAACAATGGAATAGTTCTTATCAAGGGGTATATACATCAGGGTTCTATAAAAAAATGGTGAAATTCTTTTTTAAATATGAATTTGGGTGTCCTAAAAATGACTACTGTGTATAATATAATCTATTGTTGAATGATCGCTTAAATCTAATATATTCTTAGAATATGGAAAGTAAATTATTTTGGGTTTAGAAATAAACTAATTTCAAACTATCCTCTTTCTTTAACATTAAATTGTAGGTCCCGGTCTAATTAGCCCAAAGTGTGCACAAAATGACAGAAGAGTGACAAACCAAAACTCTTTTTTTTATTACGGTGTTCTTCAAATATTGAGATTTTTTAATTCATTATATTCATATCCTATAATCAACAATTGTTATAATTCTGGCATCAAAATTTTGAATAAATTTAGGAGAAGTATTCTACCACATATTTACAATATGTATTTAACTAAATTTTCGAATATTTTTTTAAAATCCACCGCATTATAAAAAACCAAAAGTGTTACAGAAAAGGTAACATGAAATTAAACATAAATTGTTACAAAAAATTATTGATAAATTGAATTTTTGATTTATGTTGTTGTTGTTGTTTCTTTTGACAGTATCTTAACCTATTAATGAGGCGACATTCTTTAGTCTTCGGACAAATTTCGAAATGCAAGTCGATTTTTTTTTCAGAATGGTTGCATTTCAACCACTGTGTACGATTCAGAAAACAATGGG
Organism: Caerostris darwini; assembly: GCA_021605075.1. Lineage (NCBI taxonomy): Eukaryota > Metazoa > Arthropoda > Arachnida > Araneae > Araneidae > Caerostris > Caerostris darwini. Next base: position 1,054 of record BPLQ01009404.1, read on the forward strand.
AATGTTCTTATCAAGGTATATACATCAGGGTTCTATAAAAAAAAATGGCGAAATGTTTTAAATATGAATTTGGGTGTCCTAAAAATGACTACTGTGTATAAGCAAGTAGAATATAATCCATTGTTGAATGATCGCTTAAACCAAATATATTCTTAGAATATGGAAAGTAAATTATTTTTGGGATTTTGAAACTTAAATTTTCGTTTCCTTTTTTAAAATTAGAATTAAACTAATTTCAGAAATATCCTATTTTTTTTATTATGGGGTTCTTCAAATATTGATGATTTTTAATTTATAACTTATGATCGACAAATGTCTAATTCTGGCATTACAATTTTGAATAAATTTTGGAGAAGCATTTGTGCACATATTTACAATATTATTATGAATTATGAATTAACAAATTTATTCATCTAGTTCTTTACATTTTTCATTAATGAGGTTTGGCATAGGTTTCTTTCCCCTATGTCGTCTCGCAGGATTTTTTCAGTTCCATTTGTTAACATGTCTGCTGTTAACATTATTATATCAATAGCATCGCTTTGAAAATATTTGAAACTATTAATAGTGCATATATATTAAATTATATATACTGTTACTTCTATATGGAATCTATTTAGATATATTTTTTAATATATCTAAAAATATCTATATCTTTGAAATATATTTTTTAATTTTTCGAAAATATGAAAAATATATGTAAAAAAAACATACTGCATTAGAATTGAAGTTCTTCTCATGTTGCCATTAATGGAAATATTTAACTGTACTTCTTTTCCAGGATTTGTATCGATAATTTTTTTTAATGAGCGTATGCGAAAACTTTAGTCGAAATACTTTATATGCTAATGTCCTTGAAGTGATTACGAAAACAAAAATTGTCTTTTATAACGTATATATATATATATAGATAGATATAAATATATAAGAGAGAGAAACAGAATACTTGATTATTATAATTTATTATTTACAAGTGTTGAAATTTTAAAATTAGATTTGATTCACAAATGCAAGATCAAATCACATCTTTCACTCCATAGCTTCTCTGAGTTCTCGAGTCTACGTGGGAATCTAAAATTCGAGGTTTGCAACAGACCCAAATATCACACGGCGTGATTCACGAAAAGCACAAGGGGCTTCACTTTGAAAACAGGCGGGAAACTCCTGCCAGTTCAGTCACTCAGAGGAAAAAAAAACAACACATTGGTCGACTTCGTCGCAGAAATCTTACCACCCAAAAACTTCCTTTTTAAGACAATCCTATCAAGAAGGGGCTGGTGGGCAGCTTCCTTCAATTTTATTGAAGTAGACATTTCTCAGTTCGGTAGTCTATCACCAACCAACATGGAACAACTCATTATTCAATCTGTAGCCTTTGTTTTCTTGACCTATGAAGCCTCGCACAGACATTCGCTAATTTCCTCATTATTTATACATGATATCGAATATCTGCTATCAGATTTGAGTGACAAATTGTTCTCATTAGTACAACACTCTAATTGCATGTAATATGGGCCAACCACAATACAGCTTGTTCTTCCGCTGTCAAATTTGGAGTGATGGGTTATTAAAATAACATACATCCCTCTCTCCTAGGAATGAAATGTCAAAACTTTTCCAGAGAAAAAAGCTACACTTTCCTTTAAATAATGAATAAAATTACTATTAGATAACAACAAATCTGATTTAATTAGTATTATTCTCCATCTAATTAATCCAACTTATGAATAACATTGAAATGCATCCAATTTGAATTCACCATGTAATTAAAAGCCGTTCTTAAACTCCCTACCTGGCTTAAAATGAGTTTATTCCACTTTCTTTTAAAGACAACTCGCGTTATTTTTTATTTATTTATGCAATTTCATTATCTATTTATTTTTATTCTATTCGTTAACGTTGAGTGAATTAATTAGACCAATTGCCGTTCAAATGGGAGTATGATAAATTATAGAAACGAGCACCCAAAAAAAATGTAGAAGCAGAACTAGTTTTATGTTGTCGTAAATATTTTATCCTACATTTGCATCAAGATTAATCAATTTATATTTGATATCTTAATTGAACCAAAATTTATTTTCCGAGACAGCACGCCAAAAAAACATTACTATCTTTTTTCATTTACGCCGAAATCGTTTACTGATTCTAAAAAAAAGTCGTAAAACGTAGAGATAAAAACATTTCTATCTCTCTCAAACAAAATTTATGGGAAATAAAAAAAAAAAAAATATGTTTTTTACTGTCCCATCAAATTGTTTTTAGGAACTAAAATTGGACACTCAAACTTCCTAAATGTGAATTTAAACGCAGCAATTTGCCTTCCAGAACAATTTGTTCAGATAAGTTGTTCCGATAGCTTTCGTTCGACTGGTTTTTTTATTTCACTGTAACCGTGTGAATTTTCGTGTTCGGAAAAAGAAAATTTGCGATCCATTTACTTGGTACTGAAAACTGTTATTTAAATTCTGTAATGACGTGTAAACTTTCATTTAATTCTTCAGCCAATTCCATCACTTTTACATTTAAATGCAAAGCCATTATTACTACATGCTTTTAATGCTAATTGTTTGTGTAATCGATTATTTATTACTTATAATGTCAGAATGTCAGTCATTTGCCCTTCAAATATATATATTATATTGTTGGTTTTCGTCATGAACACGATATACTCCCAACGAGAACGAATTTCTATTTACCCCCTCAAAACTAAACATTTTTTTTTTTTTTTTTTTTTTAACTATAAATACTTTTTTTTTTTTTTTTATTTTCGCATTCAAATAGATCAAATAGTTAAAAACGATCTTTACTAATTCTTCAGACATATAAAGACTACCCAAATAAAACGTTCTTTTTTATGGTAATTTTTTTTCTATCATAAAGAAAGTGAAATTGCTTAGATCAGGGGTGGCCAACCTAATGATCTTGCGGGCCACTTTGGAAATGCACCATGACTCCGCGGCCCGCACATAAAATTATATATCCTCATATTAGATTTAGAACCACTATAGACATTTTTGAGTGAAAAAAGGAAACATAATGAATTATTATTATTGTGTTTACTATTATTATTACATGTAAACATAGATCATATAATAATAATGATACCAAAACGCACATTGTAAAGAAAAATATATAATACTAAAAAAATGAAACATAAAAAAAATATATTAATTTAAATGAAATCATTAAAAAATATTTATTTTACTAGTGCGATATTTGTTTCTTTTTACTTCGTTTTTGCAAATCGATCTACATTTGGGTATTTGCAAATCGTAATTGATGTTGCAGGTTAGCGTCCGTTATGTTTGAGCGTGTTTTAATAAAAGTTAACTGTTGCAATTATGAGAAAAAAATTAATTTTGAATATATAGATGCACAAATGCTTATTTAATACATTGATTTTACTATTTTGGCCATTATAAAAAATAAATATGTATTGTAAAAAGCGTGATAAAACTCACGTGCCGGAAAAAAATGTTCAAGACGGGCTACGGGTTGGCCTTCTACAGTTTAGATGCATTGAAAGAATTAAAAAATAATATAAAGTTGTAGTATGCAGGTTGTGCAGCTGGATTGTAATTGGGTGTAGTTGGGTTGAGACACAGATTTGAGAACACGCAGCTTTATTGACACACACAAACACACGTACAATTAACTACAGATTATATTTGACACATTTAAAGACATATAATTATAGATTCATGGAAGGGTTCCATTTTATAAGTAGAAAAACCTGAAACTCCGGATATGCAGGATGCGCGAAATATAACTTCGGGTGAGATTTGGTTTGGTTTGTCGCTGTACGGTCATTTTGTAAACACTTTAGGCTAATTAGACCAAGACCTGCAATTTAAAACATATTCTTGAACCACTAATAAATATACATGCCACAGCCAGGATTCGAACCTGAAGCTTTTGTGGTACGTGAAAAGCCAGAGTGCTAGCCAATTGGCTATCAGGACGCCTTCGGGTGAGAGTTTGTAGCCAACTTATACTTAGGGGTTGCATTAAATATATTTCCTTCAGGGTGAAAGACTGTAAATTAAACGTTACTCAACAGAAACGCCCGGGTACGCTGTACTTCTCGGTGAGAGTCTCGAGATATACTGGCCATTTCTCGTTAACTCCACTGAGGGCGCTCTTGCCAGTACGTAGAAGGAAGTACGTGGGGACAAATATATTTTTATATGCGAAAACATAATGCCCGAATATGAAAATGATGTCACCAAAAATGTGGGGCTAACAAATAGCACTGCAATTTGTAATCCGTGAGCAAAGATCAATGCTTCAGAATTTAAATGAAAATAATATAAAACGTGAAGGAATGAAAAGAGATTGTTTTTGGAGACGAAAAATGAAATGAAATTATCCCAAATTTTATAATTTACGAATTAAAACGTAATTTCTATCAGCTACTCAGAAATTTAAAAAAAAAAAAGAAGAAGAAAGATTGTGATTCTGCAATTTTGGTTTCGGATTTCGCCAAGTTTCTTTTCCGTGCCAAATGGAAGCACCAAAGGACAATAAAAAAAAATACAGCCACTGCATTTTGTTTGTTTCGGAGGGGATTTGATGAAACCCGCAAGAAAAAAAAATCGCAAATGAAAGAAGGGAAATCCTAAAATACATCAGTGGTAGAAATAGGGATGTGGAAATTCGTTTAGATTGGGAGTTTTGCACTCTTGGGTTCGGATTTCGGCAAGTTTCTTTTCCGCGCCAAATGGAATTACCAAAGGATAATTTAAAAAAAAATACAGTCACTGCCATTTTGTATGTTTAGAAGAGGCTTGGCGAAAACCGCATGGAAAAAAATGTCGCCAAATGAAAGAGTGTGAACTCTAGAGTACAGAACCTCCTAGTGATGTGGAAACTCGTTTAAATGGGGGGTTCTGCACTCTAGGGTTCGGATTTCGGCAAGTTTCTTTTCCGCGCCAAATGGAATTACCAAAGGATAATTTAAAAAAAAATACAGTCACTGCCATTTTGTATGTTTAGAAGAGGCTTGGCGAAAACCGCATGGAAAAAAAATGTCGCCAAATGAAAGAGCGGAATCCTAGAGTACAGAACCTCCTAGTGATGTGGAAACTCGTTTAAATGGGGGTTCTGCACTCTAGGTTCGGATTTCGGCAAGTTTCTTTTCCGCGCCAAATGGAATTACCAAAGGATAATTAAAAAAAAAAAAATACAGTCACTGCCATTTTGTATGTTTAGAAGAGGCTTGATGAAACCGCATGGAAAAAATGTCGCCAAATGAAAGAGGGAATCTAGAGTACAGAACCTCCTAGTGATGTGGAAACTCGTTTAAATGGGGGTTCTGCACTCTAGGGGTTCGGATTTCTGGCAAGTTTCTTTTCCGCGCCAAATGGAATTACCAAAGGATAATTTAAAAAAAATACAGTCACTGCCATTTTGTATGTTTAGAAGAGAAAACCGCATGGAAAAATGTCGCCAAATGAAAGAGCGGAACCTAGAGTACAGAACCTCCTAGTGATGTGGAAACTCGTTTAAATGGGGGTTCTGCAAGGGTTCGAATTTCCGCAAGTTTCTTTTCCGCGCCAAAATGGAATTACCAAAGGATCAAAAAAAAAAAATACAGTCACCATTTTGTATGTTTAGAAGAGGCTTGGCGAAAACCGCATGGAAAAAATGTCGCCAAATGAAAGAGCGGAACAGAGTACAGAACCTTCTAGTGATGTGGAAACTCGTTTAAATGGGGGTTCTGCACTCTAGGGTTCGGATTTCGGCAAGTTTCTTTTCCGCGCCAAATGGAATTACCAAAGGATAATTTAAAAAAAAAAAAATACAGTCACTGCCATTTTGTATGTTTAGAAGAGGCTTGGCGAAAAACCGCATGGAAAAAATGTCGCCAAATGAAAGAGCGGAATCTAGAGTACAGAACCTCCTAGTGATGTGGAAACTCGTTTAAATGGGGGTTCTGCACTCTAGGGTTCGGATTTCGGCATGTTTCTTTTCCGCGCCAAATGGAATTACCAAAGGATAATTAAAAAAAAAATACAGTCACTGCCATTTTGTATGTTTAGAAGAGGCTTGGCGAAAACCGCATGGAAAAAATGTCGCCAAATGAAAGAGCGGAATCCTAGAGTACAGAACCTCCTAGTGATGTGGAAACTCGTTTAAATGGGGGGTTCTGCACTCTAGGGTTCGAATTTCGGCAAGTTTCGTTTCCGCGCCAAATGGAATTACCAAAGGATAATTTTAAAAAAAAATACAGTCACTGCCATTTTTTTTTTTTTTTGTTTAGAAGAGATTTGGCGGAAACCGCAAAGAAAAAAATCGGCAAATAACGAGAGCGGAATCTAAAAGTACAGAACTTCCTAATGATATAGAAACTCGTTTAGATGGGCAAAAGCTTTAATTAGCATAATTTCAAAATTATTTATAAATTCCTGCGGTTAAAAAGGCATGCTAAATATGAAATTTGATTATTTGGTATCATACACAATTCTCCCCACCCCGATTTATGTATAAATGATTTAGTGTTGTTATGAAAATAAATGAATTATTCTTGTGCATGCATAGTTATCTCAGATATGGCTGTATCAGTATATTAATTATTTCATAAAGTTATCTCATTCTTTCATGAAGATTTTTTTTAATTATATTTTCTTAAGTTGTTGATATATATTGCCAGGATTTTTATTTTAAACAGAAGACTTTGAAGTCTATGATTTTTACAATAATAACGTGAGAATAGCGTTTTTTTAACTATGGAGTTCAAACACTGAGAATTTACAAAGCCAATTTCTGATATCACTACATTTTGATCTCAAAGTTATTTAAATGCTATTTCTTTGTAGTTTTCAAATAAATGTCTTTGAAATAACAGATAGGTAGTTAGCACAGAAGAATATTCTGTGCTAACTACCTAAATAGTCTATTTTCCACAATCAGAATTTAATAATTAAATATTTTATATCTATACATATGTTAATTGCCATTATTAAACTTATTTTTTAAGATGTAATAGAACATCCTAATTCTAAAAGTTTTAATTTTAGCTAACCGTTTATCACAATATGGTTTTATAAAATAATTGAAATAAAATATCTTCGATATTAATATTTTAATAAAAATAATTTGGAAATGACTACTATGAGACTTATTTTTGCATTATTAAATTTCTTTTTTTATTTAAAAAAAATAAGAATAAATATTTTGTAGTATATATGGAGGAATAAAAAAACTGATAAGTAACAGTTCAGGTCTTATATCCAATCCATTTCTTGTGTTTTTCTCCTAATTAAAGTTAAGAAAGCTTGATATTTTTAATGATTAAGCAATTAAAACTTACTACATTGATTTATATAGTATATCGTACTTATTACAAGTTAATTTTTAAACAATTAAATTAAATAACTTATTTTAAACAAGAATTTATATGTTCTATATGCCTTGTTCGATTACAAAAAAAATTCAGTACACAATTTATTAAGAAAAAAATATCTGTACAGAATTTAAAAGGATCTTATTACTGAAATTGAACTTAATATTGTACTAATGAATCACTTTGATTAAATTATATTAATAGTCCAATATATAAAGTTACAATTTTTATTTATGTTATCATAAGTTATTTGGGACCTAACAATGAGTTTGGGTTGTTGTTTTTCCCCCCCAAAAAAATATCGTTTGTTATTTATCTAAAACAATATATTTAAATAAAATATGTCGGCCAACGGCCGTACCATGCTGAATATACCGGTTCTCGTTAGATCACCGAAGTTAAGCATCATTGGGCGCGGTCAGTACTTGGGTGGGTAACCACCTGGGAACACTGCGTGCCGTTGGCAAATTTGGGACCGAATGGCCGATGTCTAGCGCTCTGGCGCTCGGTGCCACAGGTTTCGGGTTCGAATCCGCCGGTGCCATGGATGTTTGTAGTGGTTCGGAATCCACTTTAAGCCGTAGGTCCCGGTCTCATATGACTTGTAAGAGCGTCACGGAGCAAAAGTCAGGCTTCTACCTACGGGTGCTCCATCACAACAGAAGCTGCTTCCTTCCCTTCAATCATGAGTCCATATGGGCTCGTGGGCTTGGCCAGCCAAGTGGGATAAGAAACAACAAAAACAAAACAAAACAAACAAATATGTCGTAACTATATTAATAAAACAATGTATTCAAACGATAAAATTGTTACAATATATTTTTTTAATATATCCCTTGATATTAATAAAAAGCAATATATTTAAACGATATTAATAAAAATACAATATATTTTTAAAGATAGAAATTAGAGATAGATTTAAAAAACGAGTTATTTAAAAAAATATCGCAATGATATTAATAAAAAAAACAATACATTTAAACGATAAAAATATATATTTAAAAGACGATATATTTTTAAAAAAACTTATCGTCTTAGATAAAACGATTTAACTAATTTTGAAGTCTCTAGAACTTTTTGAAATCTTTCAACTTTAAATTTGTTTTTAATTCTACGAACAAAATCATTGATTTTTTTTCTTAAAGTAAGAGTATTTTTAATTTTATGGAAGTGATCAAATAAAGTTAAGATGAAAGAAAAAAGGAATGAGTTTCAAATAAAAAAGAAAGTAATTTGTTCCGACTGCTTAGTTCTGTAGCTACAGCATCCTTTTACAGAGTAACTAATGAAATTTGAATACTTTTCGAAAGTAATGAACCAGTATCTCATTAACCCCTACTTTTCCATGGTTAACTGACCGACTTTCTCCGCACAACACCTAATAGAAGCGATGGGCAGTCGTTATTTATCGATTATGGCCCATCCCTAGGGAACAGCATGCCAGCGAGTTCAATCTCAAGGTCATTTCTGGCAGGTAATAGTCGTCCAAAATGTTTTTAAATTGCAGGCAAGGCTCTTTGACGAGAAAGCACAACAACCAACAACCCTTTCCCCCTTCAGGTCATTACCGGGTTTTCCCCGCCCATCTACATCACCTTTGATTTCTTTTTCGAATTTCAAAAATAAAATTAAAAAAAAGACTCCTACTTCCACTTCAAATGACAGAAAGAGTTTTTCGGTTTGGGTTGATGACCTGAGGAAAAAAAATGGCGCGCCATGGTCATGGTTATGTCTAGATTTAACTTATGTTTTATTTATTTATTTATTTATTTTTCCATAGCTTGGAGGGTGGATATAAAAAAAAAGATGAATGAATAGATGGATGAGATAAAAAAAATAAAAGCTCTCTTTACACTTTTAACCTACTTAAATGTTTATCTCCTGAACAAGCGTAAAACGGTATATTTATCTGTTCTTGCAGCCATTTTTTTTTTTAATTTTATTTTTTTCAGTTCTGTACGGGCGGAAATCTGACCAAATGGAATGAAAGAAATGCGGCTTTTTATCTTTCCGTATTATTCAAAATAATCTGTGAACCGTGGTTATGTATCCGGTTGGGGTCGAAATTATGTCAGTGTTAAAAGCTGGATGGGTACTTTTTCCCACATGAAAAGTTGGATTGGATTCGTTATCTCTTTAGAGGCGTGTGAAAATTATTATATTATGATGATTATAAATAAAATTAATTGATAATAAGTGAATAATATTGATTAATAAGTTTGATTATAAGTGAATAACATTGATTAGAAATAATATTTTATTTATTTTAATGAATTTGTTAATGGTTATTTTAAGGAAGAAATAAAACATTCATTTAGAACAGAGGGCGACGTAGTTTTACTAGGGATCGATAAGGAAATATAATGATGTGGATAAATTGGGTAAATTTCAATTCCTTTTATTTTTTATGAGACAATAAGACTTAATTATTTGCTTATATAAGATTAAGCAAAGTTATAAAAATTTGACAATAAAGTAGGTTAAAATAAAGGTTTTTACATGTATATATGACCTGCCATTTCCCGGATGTAGAAGAAAAAACATTTTTAGTTTTAGTAAATTTTATTCAAAATAAATATTTATTCAGAATTTGAGATTTCTAATGTTAAATAATTTGTCTTACATATTATAAATTCGCTCAATTTAGCAGTTACTTATTAATTTGATAAGAATTATTGCAGTTATTTTTACTCGATAAAAAAAAATGTCGTCTTTTCTTTAAGAGGCCTCAGAGGCTAAAAAGCTCGAGAACTTTTAGGTTAAAGGTAATGTAACGTCTCGGGCCTATACTAGACTTATAAAGGTTTCTAGAAGAGGGGTTCACTCCAAGTTCGGAGATTTTGAGTTCTCGAGTCTACGACGAATCTAAACACCTGGTCTGCGGCAGACCTTAACTATCACACGGCGGGATCCACGAAACCGCAAGGGGTTCATTTTGAATACAGGCGGAAACTCGGCCTATTCAGTCAATTCAGAGAAAAAAAGAAAAAAAAACACTCCTGGTCCACTTGTAGCAAAACTCTCTCTTTCTCTTCTTCACCCAAACTCTCCTTTTTAAGACAATCTGTCAAGAGGACTTATCTCATTTCTCATGGGAGTAAATATTTCTCAGTTCGTGGTCCATCACTCAACACGATGGAACAACTCCTGGTATAGTCCATATTCAATCTGTAGTTGTTTCTACCTGTGAAAGTCTCACAAACATTCGCTAATTTCCTGAGTCTCATTATACATGATACCGAATACCTGCTAACAGATTTGAATGGAAGGTTGTTCTCATTAGTACAAAACTCTAATTGCATGTTATATAACTACCCACGATAAAGCTCGCCTACTGACAGATTTGATTCCTGGGTTTATTATAGATTTTTTAAATAGCATACATTCTTCTTCTCCTGGTGATGAAATGCCAAAATTCTTCTCGTGAGAAAAAAAAATGCTACTATAATAATATAAACCTGTAATGTGAAGAAATGCGATATAAACTAAGAGTTTTGGTTTACTATAAACTACCAAATAGAACTTGGCATTGCTTGATTACAGAAAGAAAAAAAAACATTTTTAGTACACATTTTATTATGAAAAATATCTGTACAGAATTAAAAGTTTGAGATTATAAATGCTCATCTTAGATAATATTACGAAATAATCTTCTAGAAATGTTATAAATTTATTGTAATATATAAACTATTTTAATTTAAATTACGAAGATACTGATTAAAATAAAAAAATGACAATTTTATATAAAACGATTCGTAATACTTCCTGTTTTAAATGAAAAGAATTGTCTGAAATTTATTTGAATGAATTTTTCATGTTTCCATGGTAACGTGTTAATGTGTATTTGGAATTATTGTTATTACCCATAAAATATACGGAACTTATTTCGGAAGTAGTGGGTCAGCAATGCCCTGAATCAATATCAGCGTTTCTTATTAGTTAATTTTCAATTTCTTTCTCGAACTATTCTTATTGGCTTAGTTATTTAAATTTCTCTCATGTGTTTTTTTTTATTAAATTTCTTTCGTGTGTTTTTTTTTATAAAATCGTTTATAATGCTATATTTTTTTTTTTATTTATTTATTTTTTTCAGTTTTGAACGCTAACTTATGAACATAATTTATCCCCTGCATATGATTTATTGATACATTTTCTTCATTTAAGATTGCTGTTATGCGTTTTATTCTTAAATTAAAGTCTTAATTTTATGGGTAACTTGTATATCTGCCCAAATGATTAAATTATTTTTTTTAATATTGCTTTTGGTTTCACTGATACTTATACGTAATGTGTACGCGGAATATACTTTAAAAAAACCTTAAGAATTTCTGGCGCTGATTATAGGCCCCGGACAATCTAGCCGTACCAAATTGCTATGAATTCTCAAATTTAAGGTGAAACACATTGCTAATTGATAATATAAAATGGAGCAAACATTATTTATCGTGTTTCGAAAGATAAATATTTAAAACAGAATTAACAACGTGCGAATTACGCCAGTATTAGGACGATATCAATAATATGTAATTAATTGTGGTTTTTTTTTTATTAAATAATTACCTGAAATTGATATTCATTTCATTAAATAAAGATAAAAACTAATCAACGCCATACACTTCATCTTCAAAAAATTTCTTTTTTATAGTAAGTTCTAGAGTTATTAAATTTTATTATATTCTGTTGCTATTGAATTTGATATTTCTGGAGGGGATTCTGTACTTATGGGTTCCTATTTCACCAACATTATTTTCCGCGCCAAATGAAATCAGCAAAATCGCTGTATTTTGTAACAGCAGCGGCCATTTGTTGGCGAAAACAGCTAGGAAAAAAATCGTCAAATAAACAAGACGAAACCTAACGTGCAGAACTCTCCTAAATCAAAATCCGTAAATGCAGATCTTGTACTATTCTGACCAATTCTTGTAGCATTCTGGGCAATTGCTTCAAAAATTTGTTCGGTTATTGAACATTGGTATACTGCTTTATGTATTCGTCCAGCAAAATATGGTCACACACAATAAATTAAAATTCTTGAAAGGATTTCGGTTTTTATTTTATAAATTTTATAATATGACTGTAATGCACAAAATATTATTTAAAGTTATTCCCATTGTATGCTTTTTCTTCTTCATTGGCGCAATAGCCCAATTTCGAAACATGAGATGTTTTCCTTTTTACAGGGTAGGGTTGTCAGCCGTACGCCCAATGATCTACAGTCATATTAGACCGGTACCTATAGTTTAAAGTGGATTCCATACCACTACAAACATCCATGGCACCACCGGGATTCGAACCTGAAACCTGCGACATCAAACGCCAGTTACTCGGTCATCACGATTGTATTGTGTTTAGGCATTGTAAATATGTTGTAAGGGTAAATAATTTCAATTATTTCAAAGGACACCAATTTATTTAATTTTTATGAACATTGGAGCGGAAAATAAGGAATTAGATTTCCGAATAGAAAGAGCTGAATTTAGAACTGAAACAAATAAAACCTTACGGAAACAGTCTTGTGTATGTCTCTGATACTACGATGAATGCATAGACCGAATCCCAGTGGTACACTATGTGTAAATCTGAATCTGTTATGCATCTGTCGTGACTTACGTCAGTTTTAAATCAGGTAAGATTCAAAACATTCCATTTTTTTCTCTAGCATAATAATATATCGGCCTGAGGGCCAATTGGCTTGCGCTCTGGCCTTTGGTCCAAGGCTTCAGGTTCGAATCCTGGCTGTAGCATGGATATTTGTGAGTGGTTCGAAATTCGCTCTAAATTGTAGGTCCCAGTCTATTTAGCCCAAAGTGTGCACAAAAGGACGGTAGAGTGACAAACCAATCCTCTAGCATAATAAAAAAAAATTTCCTAACAAAAAAAGGGTTAATTTTCGGTGCCATTGTATTAATATTTTTCACAATTATGATTTTATTTTTAAACTACTCGAAGCCGTTTTTAACTCTTCATTATGAAGCACAAAAGTAATCCGGATGTGAATCCTACAGACAAAAATAAAATAAAAATTTGACATAATTGCATAAAAATCATCGATTTGCAATTTTGATTCAGTATGACATAATGGGTTTTTGCAGTTTATTCCTCGAACAATAGTGAATAACGACCTCAAACTCTAGAAAACATCACCAAAATGAATATGCATAACATCCGTCTTTTTTCAAAGGAAAACTAAAAATTCAACGCCTTAGGTTTTATGTAGGTTATGAAAGTTCAAAGTTTTTAGCCTATTTAATGAAGCGTTTCTTGTTTGCAAAGTCAATCCAAAGCATAATTCTTAATAATTTGCCAAATATTTTTCTGAATACTAAATGTCTTATAAAAAAAATTGAAATAAACACGTTTTAGAAATAATTTTGATATCTTAATTCAGTATTTTGAATTGCAGTTAAAATATGCAAGATCGTTTCTAATTAATAAATAAACGTTTTATATCAATTCTTCAAGCAATTTATATGGGATCATATTATTCGCCATTTTTAATAAAACATTTTTCTTCTAATATGTTATATTACAGTTACTTATTAAAATTATAAAAAACTGAAATATTAATACAAAAATTATACGAAAAAACATTGTGTGATACTGTCTTTTTATACACATGGCAAAGATATTTGTCCGACTCGGGGCAACATGCGCAACTGGTGAGCATTAGTGCAGATAATGTTTAATCCGCTGGTGGTTGTAGACACTGTTTCAAAAAACGAGGAGACTCGATGTCATTTAGGATGCTTAGCATCTTGTCTCGTTTAGTCGATTTACATACTGGGAGTTTTCTGGGTTTTCTCCCATACAATACGAGCGGCTTGATGGCCAATTGGCTAGTACTCTGGCCTCTGGTACCACAGGCTTCAGGTTCGAATCCTGACGGTAGCATGGATGTTTGTGAGTGGTACGAAATCTACGTTAAATTGTAGTTCACGGTCAAATTAATCTAAAGTTTATACAAAATTATCGTAAAGCGACAAACCAGAATAAGAAACCCATACGATACACTAATGCTAGGTAGTTCCACCTAAATGTTCTCTCGGCAGAGACTGCCCTCCTTCTTCAGCGATACGGAGCAAAGTCTTCTACCTACGGGTGCTCCATCGCAACAGAAGTTGCCTCAACCGTTTTCCACCTTCTATGAGACCATGAGGGTTCATGGACTTGATATAGATGCTGCTGTCTACCAAGTAGAATAAGAAACAACAACAAGATACTTGCATTAATTTATATTACAAATTAAATTTATAATAAATAAATAAATAAAGCATTATAAGAAATTTTATTTCTTGCAACCATAAGAAATTGGAATGCTTATTTTGTAATTGATCTAAGATTTCGATATTAATGGTTTAAATCGTATCGATAATTATTAGATTCATTAGAGATGAGATTACATGGTATATTAAAACTGACTCTAATTTAAGGTTTCATCTATTTTTCATTATTCATTAAATACCTAATATTCCACTGCAAATATAACGATGTAAATTTGTACAGGTTAAGGTAAATCTATCAAGAGGAACTAACCCACATTTGGGTATCGCATACACTCCAATTACTTATACCAAATACATTTCGAGTCGATATGAGACCCCGGTTTACATTTCCCCCCAAGTCTGCTCGTTTCTCAGACCAGTGACTTTGACTCCAATACTGAGTGACTGAATGACTTAATAACTCCAATACGAGAACTTCAATATCTCGGTACCACAGGTTTCGGGTTCTAGTACAGTAGGTGCCATGGATGTTTGTAGTGATTCGGAATCCATTTTAAGCCGTAGGTCCCGGTCTCATATGACCGTAGAGCGTCACAGAGCCCAATCTGACTTCTCACCCATATCATTCCCAAATTGTAAAAGGGCAACTTGGCTCTAGTGACTGAATGTCCAGTCAGTCCATTGAGAATCGAACTCGGGTTGATTACGCTATGCTATGCAGGCAAGTTACATACCATGCAGGCAAATTATATGTTGCCTATGCAAGTTATCTCCTCTTTGCAGGCCACACAACAATGTTTCGCCTTAGGAAAGGGATTTCTAGGCTCAAAAGCACTCAAAGGGGAGGCTTGAGCCCCCCACCCCCACCCCCACCCCACAAGTCCATTAATCAAATGTGTGCACGAGTTCCTTTCTACTATGATGCAAGCCGGATTCGGTCACAGTGTAAACATGTCTCGAACGGCGGTAATTAAGTAAACGTATGGGCTTATTTTTATGGCAACCTTGTGTTTTATGACCACTGATCCGGTTATTTTTATGAAGATCTCTCCGATCCCTAGGTCACTTTTTATGGTATTCATACTTTTTTACTTCTTGATCTTACTGCAGAAGTGGTTTTT
>BPLQ01009407.1:0-14979 GCA_021605075.1 Caerostris darwini
AATAAGCAGATTAATATTTTTTCAGAATAGTTTTACCTGTGTTTATATCTATCTATCTATTCCTCTATTAAAGATAGATATGATCTATTTCTACCTGTTCTATCTATTTCTACCTGTTCTATCTATCTCTCTATCTATTTCTGTATTATAGATAAATAGGATCTTGTATATCTACCTGTTCTATCAATCTATCTATTCCTCTATTATAGATATATATGATCTATATCTATCTGTTCTATCTATTCCTCTATTATAGCTAGATAGGATCTATATCTATATGTTCTATGCATCTATCTATACCTTAACTTAAACAAAACTATAACACTTAATAATTTCGTTTTTTTCTGAGTCTAATTATTGATTCCAAAATTTTTGCCAAATAGTTTAAATATTTTTTTATAATTATTTAGAAAATAAAATGAATAAACATTTTTTTTTATTGCCAGTAGATTTCTACGCTACCAGATGGCACTAGTCTTAAAAAGTGCTTTCGTCATTATTCATTATAAAAAGGAAAGCAGTAAAATTTAGAAAATTAGTTTCAATTTGACAAACTGACACTACCATGGAATGGAACTACCACTACTAAAATGAAAAACAAAAATGTTAGAAATTCTTGGATAATAATTATTGCTTTATTTAGCCAATTTATATTATTTAAGGAGAATTATTTAGAATCTTGAAATTTTAACTCTACATAGGAATTTTTTAATGAAATTTATTGAAACAAAATGTATTTTTTTATTTTCTGTAATAAGGTAATGCCTATAAAAATGCAGGTTCTATATTATAATAAATATAAAATATAGATTTCATATTTATACTAGCAAATATGACTGTATTTTATAGGTATTAGTAGCTAGTATAATATAAACCTTGTCCAAATAAAGACGATTTTTCATTTCAATTCAATCTGTAATTTACTAATATTACATGTTTTTTTTTTACACACTTACTGAACACTCTAAAGTGGTTCACCTTAATTTTGTGAAATTTTAACTAATAATTTTTCAATAAATGATAGGTTAAAATAGGTTATTTAAAATGGATGATAGCTTTTTGGTATTGCTGCCATAGAAGGATTTCTGAGGTAATTGATATAGTCGAAATTTGAATTTTTAGAAATATCTATTTTATTTATATCTATAATTTTGTGTGCATATAGTGTAATCATATATATATCATATATATTTCAATATATGCGCAAAAAACAAAGATAGAAATTATATCTTCACATAAATCTTTCTAAAGTAACTTTCTCCCATTTGAATTAAACTTTGGAAAATACCAAAGCATATATAAAATAAAACATGCTACTAAATTGCAACCTCGTTCGTTCTAAGTGTTTGTTATTAATGGTATTTGACGACTTTGTTGCTGAAGAGAATCAAATTAATTACCCTTTCTAAAATACCACGTCCTAACAACTGTGAATATTCTATCGATCTAATCAGGGCTAAATAAACATATCTGATTATCTGAGTTATTTTCATTTCAATATACATTAGACGGAATTCCATCCAAATAGATTTCCATCAATTCTATTATATACTATCATTTATTTAGTCTTAAATATCCTATCGTTTCGATTTCTAATGCATGGTATGTGGAATTAAGATTCTTTGTCACTCGAGCGACCGATATTTATAAGATTCATTCGTATCTCATTTATCCAGAGTGCATCATGGATGGTCTGCTGATTTAAACTCACATTTTTCTATCATAATTTTATACGAACACCTATAGCTGTTTCATCTTGGAGAGTTCGGACCATCCTTCGCAAGTTAAAAGATAATAAAATACTGGGGTCCATTCTTGGACATTCCTTTTACAATAACTTTTGCGTCTCTTTTCTTCACTTAGAGGCCTGGGGGCCAAGTGGCTAGTGCTTCGGCCTTTGGTATCACAGGCTTCAGGTTTGACTCCTGGCGATGACAGGGATGTATGTGAGTGGTTCGGAATCCACTTTAAACTGCAGGTTACGGTCTGTTCAGCCCTCGGGTGCACAAGATGAACGTAGAGGGACAATCAAACAATCAAATAAAATAAACTTCATAAATGTATAACTATGTAAATTCATATGTAACTATATAACATATGTAATTACATATGTAAACTTCATAAAAATAAACTTCATAAATAAAATAAACTTTATAAATTAAAAAAAAGCCATAAAAATACAAGAAGATAATCATAGAGTGACAAACCAAACCAAACTTTTCTTCACTTAGGTTTCGCTGTCTGATGGTCAATAGCGCTCTGGTTGTTGGTACCATAGGCGTCAGGTTCGATTACTGGCGGTGTCCTGAATGTTTGTTGGTGGTTTGGAATCTACTTTAAACTGTAGGTCCCGGTCTAATTAGCCTACAGCGTGCACAAAATTACCGTAGAGAGGAAAAACAAACAAACAAACCAAACTTTTCTTCACTTTTGCAATGATGCTCTTTGAATTGCGAAACCTAACCCACTATCCACCAAGGCTCCCAATTCCAAATACCACATTGAAAACTGAAAAATTAATTGCTTAGTCTGACAATAAATTTCCTAGCAGAACTTTTCTTCAACAATTTTGAGGAAAGTGGCACACATTAAAGCAAATTTTCGATATCTATAAAAAGACAAAAATATTGGGAATCTATTTGCTACACAATATTTTTGTTTAATTATTTTACTTTTAAGTTAATAATAAACACAATAAATAAAAATATTACAATAACGAAATAATGGTACATTTAAAAATTTTAAACAACAAAATGTTTGAAGCTTTGAAAAAAATTACTAATGCTGTAAACGATTTTAAAATATTCTAAAACAAAACAAAATTGCTTCGATGTTTCCCTCAATTGCTGTCAGTGCTTTTACTTAATGAAATAAACAATACTTTGAGTTTAAAATGGATTTTATAAAAATAATTTTAAAATAGTTAATTACAGCATGTCATTCACTGATAATGAAAAAGTTAGTTAATCATTTTTCTGTCTTGTGTTGTACGTCAAGCTAATTAATTCATATTTCAAAAATAATTTTGTATTTTACTGGAAGTTTCTTGAATTTTGATAAAATGGATGAATTCAAAGACTGAATTACAAACACTTTATAAGCCTTACATTATTTGCATTTTTGCTTATATCTTTTCTATAAAATGTGAGTCTTTGAAAACAAAGGAGAAAACAAACTAACAATAAAAAATAAATCATATATCTTGAAGAATTGTTAAAAAAGATTAATCCAAGTATGTATACATAATAAATACCCATTCGAACGGTTCATTTAACAGATCCGTATGAAACTCAATTTTCTTTTGAGGATTACCAATTCAAACTAGAAAATGTTTCTAACAAAATAAATATACCTTATTTTTCTGTTTCCTTTTTTCCTTTGTAAACTTAAGATGATACTTTAGTGAATCAAAATCTGTTTTGAGCCAGGAAAGTCTATTCCTTTTCTGAAAGACTCCTTCCACTCATGGGTAAAAGGATAGTAATATCTTTTATTCATTCTCTCTATCTGAAGAAAAAATATAAAATTTTCTTGAGTGTTGACTTCATGTAAAATACATGAAAAGCGTAGCATTCTGTTAAAAATATGTTCCATTCTTATCATTGAAAGTTTAAAGCAAGTAGAAAAACAAGAAACCCATTAGTTTTAAGTCAAATTCTTCTTTAAAAATACCGGCAGACAGTATTTAAATAGAAAGGAGTTAAAGAGGCTCATTTAATAATAATGTTCTGGCCCAATCCAATTTTTTTATACGTAGATTGAAAACCAAATTTTAAAAAAAAGAAATTTAAAATCAATTTATATTTTTCCTAGAATATCATACATTAAGTTTTTTAAGGGGACTAAAAATAAGAAATATTTTAGTAAATTTTTTTCTGAGATTGTCTGCAATGTCTTTATCTGTTATATGTATCCATCATATGCTTAATATAACAAAGCAGTGATTATTGTAGAATATTTCTTGCAATGAAACGAATATTTTCTTTTCCATACCTTTTATTTTAGAGCGAATATTCTCCTTTCATACCTTTTATTTTTAAAATTAGAGGCACATTCTTTATATTTCTTACAATAAAACGAATATTCTCTTTTCATACCTTTTATTTTAAAATTAGAGGCACATTCTTTATATTTCTTACAATAAAACGAATATTCTCCTTTCATACCTTTTATTTTAAAATTAGAGGCACATTCTTTATATTTCTTTCAATAAAACGAATATTCTCTTTTCATACCTTTTATTTTAAAATTAGAGGCACATTCTTTATATTTCTTACAATAAAACGAATATTCTCTTTTCATACCTTTTATTTTAAAATTAGAGGCACGTTCTTTATATTTCTTACAATAGAGCGAATATTCTCCTTTCATACCTTTTATTTTAAAATTAGAGGCACGTTCTTTATATTTCTTACAATAGTGCGAATATTCTCCTTTCATACCTTTTATTTTAAAATTAGAGGCACATTCTTTATATCTCTTTCAATGAAACGAATATTTTTTTCCATGCCTTTCAGTTTTAAAATTAGAGGTACATTTTTTATTAGCAAATGGCCCTTAAATCTTTTTGTCTATTTTACAGGAAAATAGCCTTGATAAATCAACGTTGCTCCTTGTAAGATTAGGAAGAGGGTTGCTACAAGACATTTTACTACAGTTACTACGAGATCTGATCGCTTTTTAGCATAATCTTCTTTGCATGCAATCAGATAATAATCTTTCATGTGATCAGATTGAAATAATCTTTTATTTAATCAGATTGAAATAATCTTTCATGCAATCAGATTGAATAATATCACATTGACATTATCATTCACGCTCTACTAATGGATTCCGGCAAGTCTAGCTTTTAATTTACAAGTGGTATACATTAAAAAATCGTATGAAACTATAAAAAACATTACTAAAATATGCCAATATATATCAGCAAATAATTATAATAATATTTTTTTTTGTTTTTCTCTGTTAATAGGAAACAAGGATAAACACACAGAGAGTGGCACAGTAATTTCTTTTTACCATGAAATAACTTATGAACGTAAAGAGAGACTAGGTCCAGACTAATTCAACTAATAACAGTGCATCAAGTAACAACGTTTGGAAGATGGCCAATGAAAATTAAAAACGAAAGGAGATAAAAAACCAAATGTTCTATTGTATAGCATCCATTAACTGGTACAAAATTAAATTTCGCTCCTATGGATTTGATAAATTGTCGTCTGTATATCCTAAAATGTCCGAAATCGATTTGCATAAGTGTGAGTCAATGAACTGTTGAATAGAACAGGCATCGGTTTTAGCAATCGGTTTATAGTATTGCAGGAATGTGAGTTCAGAGACACTTTGTTAAACATAAATATGTATCGTGGTCAATCACGGATTGTCCAAATGTACTCAACGTTAAGTTATTGTCAAATTGACTCAGTTTGCCACTTTTGCCTCACATCATAGTGGCCTATATTCGATAAATTAAATGCGTTTATTTTTGGTAAAGTCTCTTTCTTATAAAAGTTGACTTAAAAACAACTTTTTTTTGCATTTTAAAATATATATGTGAAGGTTTATGTCATTCATTTGTACACAATGCCTTTCTGTAATTTGTTAATGCTGGCGTTTCTGTAATTTGACATGTGCTGTTTCTTTTTATTAAATATTTTCAATGGTTATCTTCTAAATTTTGCAATTAGGGTGCGCTACTATTGCTCGTGTTAGTTTGGACATAGTAACCTTCCAATGTCATCATTTCTTTCTCATAGCATTAGCTATCTCCATTTTCAATGTTATTAGGAATAAGGCGCTTTTACCATGAGCATGAATAACTACACAGAAAGAAACAGATTATTTTTAAAATTATGCTTAATTCATTAAATATAGTGTTATTAGTTACATTTAATATTTATGTAGGATTTGTTTCTATGCTAAACACCAGATGGAAACACCTCACGGACTATGTGCCTTTCACACCAACCTTTTGCCATGTAGTGGCGGTATTGGACCTTGAACTCTGGCCCTGGAAGAAGGGAAAAACCCCGTTAGTTGGGCGTGAGAGAGGAACGCTGGGAGATGGCGAAACTGCAACGCGCTGCGTCAAGCAGCGGTAGAAAATGGTTGTGAATATATCAATACTTTCTGTAAATATTAATGTAAATATATTAATTAAATATGTGTTGTTGAGAGAAAACCAACGCTTCTTTATTTCGCTTTGAAATACACTCCTAGATTGCCTCCCTCTGTTTTTAAAAATTTGCTAGACTAATAGAGAAGTCTACAAAAATTGGGGTTTCGCCCGAGATGCGTCTTTTTGCAAGCGCCTAATTCTACATTTATTCATTAAAATATTTTATTTTCGTTAAAAACTATAAATCATTTCAAGAATAGCGATAATTTAAATTTTAAATCAAAGTTAAAAATTAATTATTATTTTATATCAAATATTAGAAGAGAAAATATATAATTAGGATAATTGAACAAGATAACAAGGATAAATTGGTATTCGTATTATCTAATTTATAATTAATTCAAGGAAAAGTTACAGAGAAGATATTGTCATTCACACCAAAATAGTTTAAACATTATCTTTATTTGAATTAAATAATCTGGAAAATTGCAAACTCAGTGAATTTATACGTAGATGGGTGATTTAGTGCATCGTATTTAGAAAAAGAAACAATTAAGTCTAATATATATATATATATTAATGTATTAAAAAAATAAAGCAATTTCTTCTAAGAGTGAATAATAAATAAAAATTCAAGAAAGATGCACTGAATTATTAATATTTTTGTAGAGGAAGAAAATAAATGATTTTCGTAAGTTTAGCATATTTTGCTATAATAGTGACAGTATATTTCAAGTTACCTAATACTTCCATTGATACATGAAAAATATAAAAGGTAAAAATTTAGCCATTCGGCTATCACGATCCTGGTCTAATATGATTGTATGACCTGAACTTAGCCCAATCAGACTTTCACCCACATCATTCCCAAACTGTAAAAGGCAACTCAGCTTTAGGAATAGTGATGCGGTGTAGAAGTAATCCTATTAGACAGGGACCTACGGTTTAAATTGCATTCAGAACCACTACAAGTATTCATGACACGGCCGGAACTAGAACCCGAAACCTCTGGTACAGAGCGCTAGTCACTCAGCCATAAGGCTCCATCTACTGACATAAAAAAAAAATGAGAAACAAACAAAGATAAATTGGTATTCGTATTATCTAATTTATAATTAATTCAAAGAAGGGTTGCAGAGAAGATATTGTCATTCACACCAAAATAGTTTAAGCATTATCTTTATTTGGAATTAAATAATCTGGAAAATTTCAAACTCAGTAACTTTATTCGTATAGATTGGGTGATTTAGTGCATCGTATTTAGAAGAAGAAACAATCTACTCTTATCTTGTCACTATTTCGAAGAGTCCATTTCAATTTCATTTAGAATTCGAACTGATTGTTTGATATCTGGGCAACAGGAAGATTAATAGTCGTTTCAGCAATCCTATCTCCTTTTTTACTTTTAATTCGTTAAAAGTCAACATTAGGGGAAAAAGTCATATTTTCTAACATTTTTAGAATTATCTTTTGATAAAGTAGTCATTTGAGAATCGACTGAAGATAAATGGATTGGTTAGCAGAAACTTTATAAGATACCTCAGTCCTGAGGGGAGGCAATAAATCTTCCCAATAAAAATCTAAGAATTTTAACCATTCTTTTAACCACTGAAAATCCCTAGGCTATCTTATTTTACACCAGATGATTCAGATTTTAGATAAAAATGGATAGCAAGTCAACATAGTTGTTAACTAACTATTATTTATAACATACAAACAAAACCAGACAAAAACTATTAGTCAAGATTTTTTTTAGGATTTACTTTCACATTTAGTAAATGGGGGAATACTGAATTTATAGCCTTTAAAAAGTAAGAAGTACAGTGCTGATAATGTTGAAATTTTAAAAAGGAAGTAATGAATTGTTGAATATATTCTATAAATAGTCAAAAAGAGTGTTGTTGATGCCAGCTGTTCTTATAGTTTGATTAATTTAAATTCACGCATTGTAAAATGGGAAATAAAGATGTATCTAAAGAAATATTAGATTTCTGTGTGGTGTGCATCTTAACTTTCGTGGTTAGTAGTTGAGGAAAGGCTTACCTAAAACATTAAGAAATATTTTTATACAGAAAATGGCTATAAATTACTTCGTGAACTGTTCTTGTGTATGACTGGAGATCCGATATCATTGAATGCAATAACATTTGAATATTAAAATGCACTGGCTACAGAATACAAATGACAAATGCCAGAAACAGTTTCTGGCATGTCAATACATATGACTAATAATAGCATGCCATTCCAACAATAATGGCATAAAGTTCAAGAGTTAGACATTCCTATAGTGAAAGAAAATGGTAAAGCTTCTCAGCATTGGGAAAATAAATATTTAGAAGAGTAAATACAGATTCGTCTACAATTTAACTTCAAGATATATTTTTGAAATATCTTTCAGAGATAATAAATTATTATTTAAATAAAATGTTTATTGTTGTAATTTTAAGATATTTGGCGCATAAGGTAGTTTCTTTTTTTATTCTCATGCATTATTCTAAAAAAAAGTACAGTTTTTTTTCATTCTCTTTCCGAACTTGTATTTGAAGAAAGGACAAACTTATATTTTGTAAATTTTATGCCACTTTTTTCAACAAAAATTTCTAGACAATTAATGTGTTCAAATAAATTAATTAAGAAAATTAATAAATATGGTTAAGTAAAATAAATATGGTTAAGTTTCCATTTGTGGATTTTTCTACATTGGTTGGGTTATAAAGAATATAAGAAAATTACATTATGTCTAATCTTCGAATAAGATTATTTGAAAGAAAATATTTGAAATATTTTTTTTTTTTATTTCCAACAACAAGGCATAAACAAAAATGGGAAAAATATGAAATAAAGAAGAAATTGCACACAAAAATAATTCAACAAAGTTGACCGAAGTCATTGCTTTAAGAGTTCTTTAGATTGCCAGTATCTCGCCTACTGGGATTCGCCATGAAGTGCCAAGCAACGATGGAAATGAGCTCGATTCATTGGTTCTCCGAAATCACAAAGAATGCAATTTGGTCCGTCAAAAATCCCAATGTGATGCAAAAGTTCATTACATCATTTCTTTTTTATTGAGACAGACCACCAGCATTCCATTGCAATACATGCATTCCAACCGGACGACGGTTAGGATAGCAGCGAGAGCTCATGCCGATAATTATAGACCACTTAGCCGTACAGAACATTGCCGAGGATTTATCACTAGGAGGTAGGTCTACATTGAACAGCATATTTAAAATATTGAAGATAGAATTTAATTAAATGGAATTGAGAAATGGAAATGGAAATGTACATAGAACCGAGTATTAGTGAAGATTAAAGTTTTACTTATAACAATTTAAATTATAAAATTCATATAAAGTATGATTTTTTTTTATAAAATAATTTTTCGTTTTTAATAATACCAATTGTAAATATACAAACTTTAAAGGTAATATTCATAAAAATTTTGCAAATATTATTGTAATTAATTTTATTTTAATTTCTGATTTTTCTGAAGATTCAAGGTTATTTTAAGTAAATTTCAGAACATACTTTTAATCACTATTTTCGTAATTACAGCACTACCGTTTTTGGCAGCAACTCTGAAAGGAAATAAATAAAAAAAATATTTTTTAATTTATTAATCATTATTTCCAAAATTACAATTGAATAATGAAATATATAAAAATATATATATATATATATATATTTAAATGATATAAAATAAAGCAGCAAGGAATATATGTACGGAACATAAATACACATTTTTATTGTTTCTCAATAAAAAAAAACTTTTTAATTCTAGTTATCTGATATCATTAATTAATATTAATAAATTCCTCTCTTCGTTTATGATTGAAAATTATTAAGTTTATTCATTAATAACAGAGAAAGTACTTAATTTTTTTTTCTATATATTATGTTATTTGTTAACCAATTACGACATAAATCAAAATATGTCAATGTAAATACAGAGTGAATAATAGATTATTTTACAAATTGCGGCACTTTAAAATATGGTATTTGAAAGAATTTTTTATATATATAATAAACACTAAAAATTAAAAAAAATAAAAGAAATGAGCTTCATTTTGTGTTACGGAAGGCAATAAATTCCTTTATATATCATCGCTAAACCAAGCGCACAAGATAAGTCCTTGATGAATTTAATATCTTAGGAAACATGATATTTAGCTCTTTACTTCTTCTGAAGTTATGAGTGAAAATAGAACACACACCATAACAAAAGATCCCATTTTGCAACCTGCTTGCGAGTATTTATCTTTTCTTTGAGGACAAAAAGGAAAAAGAACATAATTATAAACTTATTGAGGGAGACGAAAAAATGGAGCATGAATGGTTTTTTTTTGTCCCATCATAACAAAAGGCGGAAGAAATGTAGGAAAATGGTCTTAAGAAAATTACATCTAGTAGAAACAATTGAATATTTAAAAAATGCTTTAAGCTAGGAATTATATAATAGAAATTATATTGGTGTACTTTTGCAGCAAGACATTATTTTTAATATGATAGCACATTAATTGCTTTCAAGAAAAATACTAAATTTTTATGTGCATTTACCTCATCCATAATATACACTATAGTTGTCTAAAAAAATCATCCCTTCTAGATAGAGCATTGTAACGTATCAGCCTATACTAGACCTATAACGCCTTCAAGAAGAGGTCCACTTTCAGGTTCATGAGAACCCTTTAAATTTTATTCACAAGTGTAATATATATATATATATATATATATATATATATATATATATATACAGAAAAATGAACATAAAGGAAATAAAGGATATAAATTAGATACACAAGTGCAGTTCACATAAAGTTTGGAGATTTTCAGAGTCGTTTTCTTCCTTTTCTCGAATCTACGATGAATTTAAATGGCTGGTCTGCGGCAGACTTTAGCTATCACACGACATGATTCACGAAACCACGTATGGCTCACTTTGAAAACAGGCGGAAAATTCCGGTCTATTCAGTCACTTGAAAGAAAAAAAGAAAAAAATCAACACTTCTGGTCGACTCGTCGCAAAACTCTCTCCCTTCTGTACCAAAAAACTCCTTTTAAAACAATCCGTCAAGAGGAGATCTCAACTTCCCTCACTTCTCATTGGAATAGACATTTTTCAGCTCTGGTCTATCACCAATGACGATGAAACAACTCATGGTATATCAATTGCAATTGGTTGATATTTAATCTGTAATTTCTTCGATTTGTGATGGTCGCTCAGATATTCGCTAATTTTCTGAGTCTCATTATACATGATACCGAATATCTGTTAGCATATTTGACAGACAGGTTGTTCTCATTAGTACAAAACACCAATTGCATGTAATATAACTTCCCACAATTAAGCTCATCTGTTGTCAAATTTGAGTTATTGATTTATTATATATTTTTCAAATAACATACATTACCCTCTCCTGAGAATGAAATGCCAAAAGTTTTCTAGTGAGAAAAAAAAAGCTACAGTATATATTGTAGAAACCTTTTTTTTTTTTTTTTTTTTTTTCCTAAAGGGAATTTGTAAATAAGTAGTAATGAAATCTAGCTTGTGCGCAGGAGGTCGTGAATTCAATAATTATACTGATATTTGATACAATTATTGCTTTAAAAAACGAGCATTGTTTGAAATTCTAAAAGTTTGTCTGAAATCAACAGTCATATTGATTGGTTGGAATTTTTTTAATTTTCTCAAATGCATGTCTCAAACACTGCACAGTAACACTGGACACTGAACACTTATTCGTGAAAGTCCTCTAAGAAACATTATTACCTTCCCAAATAACAATGTAGATTATGTAAACAGTATTATTTATTATAAAGTGACCCTTAAAGTTTGACAGCGTAAGATCTTTTGAAATAAGATGTCCTATAAAACGCTTTAAAAAAAAAGAAAGCAGAGTGTTAATTTATGCATCCAGTTTTCTTGTCAAACACAAATCGTTATATTTCTGAAATAATTTTAAAATCTTTCAACCCTGTATAATATCGTCAAAGCCATTCAATGGTCTTTGTATGCGCAAATGAAACCAACATTTTAGATACATAACAGATCTGTGTAAGTATTTTTCCCAGTAAAACCTTTAATTGGGAATAAATTATAAAATTCAAATACTTAAATCATTTTTATTTCATGCTGACTTTAATTCCAACCAAAGAAGTAGCTATGCGTGCATTAAAATGTTCCACAGAAAGTTCATGCGTTATGTGACTAAAAATGTTTTTCTTTCAACGCTAAAAAATAATGACATACGAACTCTTTATCCTTGGAGCAAAAAAAATATTGCCAGAGAGAAACACAAAAGTCATCTTTCAAACTCATGACAAAGAGCATATGATGAATAAAATGTTTGCAAGGGGAATGATATCTCAATTTTTGTTACTTTTTTTCTACTTGCCTTCACCTCAATACTGTAGAAATGTACTAATTAGTCTTATCAGGTGCATCGCGTAATGTTACGCTCGTTACTGGTTCAACCTGCAAAAAAGAAATTGTCGATGAAAAAAATTGCGCAGTGTCAGACACAAAGGAAATTTATTCATCGATAACACAGAAGTCATCTCGTTAAAATGGATACACTTTTTATTCGTTTTGAAGAATTCCGTCTTTTAATTCGGGTTAAAATATTCCTTTGTGATAAAAAGTTTTTGTTTCGGAGTTCCTTTTTAGAAAAAAAAAGTATTCTAAGTAGGACAGTTACAATTTCCAATATTCCACAAACTCATGCTGTTTAATTGTAAAAAGATATTATTTTAAAAGCAGGCTATTTAACTTTTTTTCAATAAAAAAAACCTTAATGACTTGTATTCTAATAAATATAACATAGTTTATTTAGGATGAACTATTGGTACATTAATTAACTATATGCATTTAGAATATACAGTTTTGTTGCCAAATAAGGCTTTTCGTTCAGTAGGTAAATTCAGAAAATTCTCTGGTTTAATTGCATTGGGATTCTTGTATGCAAGCATTATGCATGTTTTTGAATTATATGTATTTCTTTGATAAGTCGTTTTGTATCTTGTTTTTATTTTATTAGGTTCATTAGTTTAATTCAATTACTTAATATTTTATTTATTCTTAATGCATTTTTAATATTTTTTTTTTTAATTTGTGCAATACTACTATATGCGTTGAATGTTTTGGGCTCCATAGTTCCATTCAGAATTTAGGGTCTAGACGAATTTATTTTTTAAATAATTTTAATATATTTCTTATTTTTACTTTTATGATTGCAATATACAGGTTATAAATATACAGTATTAATAAGCAATATGAGATCTTTTTAAAATATATATTTATTTCGAAACAATTTTTTTGATTAATAAAACTTTTCAATTGCCCACGGAAAAAGATATACCTAAACAGTTTTAAGCGCATGATTTTAAAAAATAATTTTGATTATTTTGAGATTCATATGTGAAATTCAAAGAAAAAAAAATTTGTTGTTTATTTTTCGTTGTCTGATTTACTGAATGTACTTTATTTCAAAATTCAAAATAACTTAACGTTATAAACTACACTTTAAAGTGCTATATTTAATATTACATAAGCTGAAAAATTACATAAAAACTATAAAATACTATAAAATTACTAGAATTTCATATTATGAAAACTTTCGTATTATACGAATAAATAAAATATTTTATTAAGACTGCTATAAGACAAATGTTCACATTGTGTTATACAATATGTTTTGGAACACTGCTAAAAGATAAATTCGCGATAGGTGAATTTATCTTTTACAATGTTCCAAAAATTCCAGGAAAAATACTTGACCAAAATAAATTAGAATGGGAAAATAACTATCTAAGAAATCTATTGAAATATTTTATTTTGAGTTGGATATTAAAATATTTAGACGTACAAAAAGGATAAGTAGGTGGAATCTTTATAGTCCGAAAAAACTTTGGTTTTCTGGTAAAAATAAGGTTTAAAAATAAACGAGATTTAAGACAACAAACATTTTACAATGCAATATCTCTCCAAAATTTTATTTGCGGTGAATTAGATTTCTCCTTTTTAACTTCACGTAATTATATCATAAAGATGTAAAACATATTTTCGGTGAAAGTCAGCTTTATATAAAGTATATTTTTCTTCCACTGTAGTTTTACAATTTTTGTACAATAAATGTTTTCTAAATATATTGATGAAAACGATAAACGCGTAACTCAAAATATGTAATTTCGACCAGAAAACATGTAAAAGGAAGCACAAAGACCTGGTGCTTGTGCTGTGTGTGAAGGACAAATAAGTAATATCTGTACATCAATTTACTTTTGGACGCTTTGGGATTATGAATTTGTAAAATATTCGGCAATTATATCCAGATGGTCCAATGCAACGAGCCATATACCATTTATTTCAAGGAAATAGAATTAAGGTAATAACGTTTTCATTTTAGACTAGCTATCACTTTTAAAGGTGAAGTAAACGTTAATATTATCTTATTGCTATCCATTATTTTGTGACTGCTTATAATGGATGTTTCCGTAGAACCTAAAACGGGTATCAACAAATCTTAAAATTGCATCATAATTGAAACGATAGCACAGGGAAGACCATGACCTTACTCTGAGTAAATGTCCACAATCTTTGACCTTCGTTCGCCAGTTTTTTTTACCCAATATTCTTGAAATCGGCTTCAACCACAGCCAATCCATCTTATTATTAGTCTACTTCACTTTCTTTTGTTAAACTCCATTTATACGATAAAAGAAATTCTACTCATTCTGTTGGCATCGATGTATTTAATAATTTCTGGTTATTTTTCTACAAGTTACTTCTTCTTAGTCGTTATCTTTTAACCAAAATACCATCCACTACATTTCTTAAAACCTTCCTTTACACAGCGCAATTG
>BPLQ01009408.1:0-39925 GCA_021605075.1 Caerostris darwini
TTATTATGGTGACAGCTCTGTTTCTCTTGGTTAAGATGGACAATCAGTATTTTATGTAGACACCATGAGCTGCAATAACTTCAGATGTTGTTGTTCTAATGCAGCTGGCAAGACAGAGATATTTAAGCTTTATGCCATAAGCACGGGCTGCATCGCTGTTACTTCTTTAGCACTACCCAGAAAACACGTGTTAGCTGGAAGATATACTACGGACGAGAGTAACACTACCCCCTCAACTCTCTACGATCCTATTAGACAGGGACGTACGGTTTAAAGTGGATTCCGAACTACTACAAACATCCAAAGCACCACCGGGATTCGATTCCTTAACCTATGGTACCAAGCTCTAGCGCTAGCCAACCTGACATCAGTCCCAAATTTTGGGATTAATAAATAAAAATAGATTAATGGGAGATATATCTACAGTGAATTATAGAAAACCGGGAATGCATTATCAATGCTTCTTTCTATAATAAAGGGATGACAATTAGCTAGCGCTCCGAACTTTATTACCACAGGCTTCAAGTTCGAATCTTGGCGGTGGCATGGATGTTTGTTAGTGGTTAATAGGCCCCTTTCAACTGTAGGTCCCGGTCTAATTAGCCCGAAGTGTGCTCAAAATGAGCATAGAGTGACAAACCAAACCAATGAAAAATAAAGATGAATGCCTTTTTTAAAAAGATTAAAAAAAGATACTAAATAAAAAACATGCATGATAAATGGCAAATAATACTGTTCACAAAGTTCTTTTCAAAGTGCCAAAGAGGATGCAACCACAAATCGTTCCATAAACGTCATAGAATAGGCCAGTAGGAGCTTGTGAAATTTTATTCCAGCAGTCAAAGAGGAAGCACTTATCGTTCCGTTTCCACAAGAGGAACTCACTGAACCCCGAGGCTCTTAAAGACCCACTCTCTGGTCCATCGATCTTCGTCTCCATTCTGCTCAGTAAACGATGGGGTGGCATTTCATTTCCGGCCAATCTATCATGGACTAATGGTAAACTGAAACTTAACATGGTGACTCAACTATTCGTAACTAATCTTGGAATTTTGTTTCAAGAAAAAATGGATGGCTGTCCATTCAACTTGTCACGTCGCGAAAAATAAAATTTTGTGTTCTCATTATGGTTTCGATATCCTAAGGTTAAAGGTTGAAATTATTAATTTTATAGCTCTATTCGACTTACGTAAACAAGAACATTCAGTACTTTGTGTAGACACCATTAGCTGCAATAACTTCGTATACATTTAATGAAATACTCTTTGTAAGTGTTTGATATATAGCGGTCCATGTTTTTTTTTACTAATGCAGCTGGCAAACACGTAGCCAGTTATATTATATGCCTTAAGACAAGCGCCGCCCAGACCTTACTCACTTAGCACTACCCAGGAGGCGTATGTAGCTGAAAGATAAGCTACGGACACGGAGTAACACTACCCCGCAACGCTCTACGATCCTGTTAGAATGGGACCTACGTTTTTAAAGTGGATTCCGAACCACTACAAACATCCATGGGACCGCCGGGAGCCGAACTCGAAACCTGTGGTACCTAGCGCCAGAGCGCTATCCACTCGGCCATCTGGCCGTCATGGCGGCCAATGCTATTTCCATATAATGATGTAAGTAATGCTGGTGTAGCCGTGAGGACGGAATGCTCGGATTGGACGTGATGCGCGGAATTGTAAATAGTGCTTGGATGAGCTCAATCAGTATAGTATCCATACAGTATTGAGTATCCATGCCTTCAATCCCATCACTACATTTCTACTCATTTACAGTATTAGAGGGGAGCCTGATGGCCGAGTGGCTAGCGCTCTGGCTCTCGGTACCACAGGTATCGAGTTCGAATCCCGGCGGTGCCCATGGATGTTTGTAGTGGTTCGGAATCGACTTTAAGCCGTAGGTCCCGGTCTCCTATGACCGTAAGAGCGTCACGGAGCCAAAGTCAGACTTCTACCTACGGGTGCTCCCTCACAACAGAAGCTGCTTCCTTCCCCTTCAATCATGAGTCCATATGGGCTTGTGGGCTTGGCCAGCCAAGTGGGATAAGAAATAACAAACAACAACAGTATTAGATATCTTGGATTCCACGTGATACACGAAATGCTTGGATTGTACATAATATACGAAATGCTTGGAGTGCACGGAATGGCTGGATTGTAAATAATATTTGGATGCGCTCAATTAGTATCCATGCAATATCCATAAAGAATTCAGTATCCATACCTCAATCTCACCCCTATATTTATGCTTATTTACCGAATTAGATCTCTTCGATTGTAGGTAATATACGTAATGTACGTAATTGCAAGTGTTGGAAGAAATTCTTGGATTGCACGGAATGCCTGGATTGTAAGTAATGCTGGGATGCTCTCATTCAGTATCTATGCAGTATCATGCAGTATGAAAGCATTCAGTATTCTTACAGTATTCAGTATCCCTGCATTCAATCTCACCACTATATTTATGCTTATTTGCCGAATTAGATCTCTTCGATTGTAGGTAATGTACGTAATGAACGGAATGCTTAGATTGCATGTAATGTTTGGATTGCAAGTGTTGGAAGAAATGCTTGGATTGTCTGAATTGTAAGTAATGCTGGGATGCTCTCATTCAGTATCTTGTGAAAGCAAGTATTCTTAATGCTGGGATGCTCTCATTCAGTATCTATGCAGTACCATGCAGTACGCAAGCATTCAGTATTCAGTATCCATGCACTCAATATCATCACTACAGTTTTGCTTATTTACCGTATCTTGTATTTCACGTGTTGCATGGAATGCTTGGATTATAATAACCCTTGGATGCTATCAATGCTTAAGTTTCATGTACTTTTATTAGCTTAGCTTGACTAAATTAATGCATTTTATGCATAACTCAAATAGTTTTATTTTCTTTGAAATACTACATAAATAATAAAAAAATATGGAATGTTTGCATTTCAAAAAAACTGCAAATATATGAATGAAAAAATGAACACCCTAAAAATTTTACACTGAAGGAAAAAAATTTACAAGTTTCCTATCCTTCAGATCTGAAGTACTGTTTATATTTTGACTGGTGTGCTTACACAGAAAACATGGAAGTTTCAGAAAAATACCACGAGGAATATTTCCTAAGGTTTATTTTTCAGGGCGAAACGAAAAAACGAAATAAAAACGAAAGCGTCTGGATAAAATTCGATTTTCTTATCAAAACAAAAGATAGTTGATATTTTCCATGCATTAAACGTTTGGAAAAAATATTTAAAGTTGTTTTATATATTTTAATTATAATAGCATGGTAACTATTTGTTTTTCAGATTTCTTGTAAGTTCTCAAAAACTAAAAGATAATTAAGTATTATAAATAATACTGCAAATACTGTAAAAGGTACTTAAGTATTTGGATCTTATTATCTTTGCACAATGTGATGTTAATATAAAAGTAAAGTGTTATTTTACAGTATACATAATGTGTATCAATAAGAATACACATTTAATAATTTATAGATAATAAATTTAAATAATTTATGTAAATTATTACACAGTACAAAATTTTAAAAGAATTTTTATTCTATTAGCGTGAATTAAAAAATAGAAAAAACTACATGTGTGAAGAAAAATTGCAAAGAATTTATTGCAATACAAAATGAATTCATGCATTAAAATTATCAGCCAAATTATGCATTAGAGTTTCATATAATGTATTACATTGAGAAAATTTAATTTTAATAATTCTCCACCTGCGAAAATCAAAACTGACTGTTAGCATAAAAAATTTAATGTTATGGTGATTTCAGTTTATAAGTTAATTATTATTAAATATACAGTTGATAAGAGTTAAATAAATATAGAGAGATCTAGCATCTATTGCAAAATCTCTTAGAAGATTTTATTTAACTTTTCTTAAGTATATATTCAAAAAGAAATTTTGGAAATAAAATATTTATATAAAATTTTTTTAAACAAAAGTATTTTGTTGGCTTTCTTCCCCATTTACTTCTTCTTCAACAATCCGATGGGGGCCAAGGCCGTCTACCTACTGGCAGATTTCGAGACAGGAGATATTTTTTTTTTACGGGTAGGGATGTCAGTCTTCTACGCCCAACGTTCTACAGTCATATTATACTGGGATCTACAGTTTAAGGTAGATTTCGAACCACCGAATAGATCCCTGGTACAGCCCGGACTTAAGCCTGAAAACCTGTGGCACCAAACTCTACAGTTCCAGTCATTCAGCCATTGGGCCCTTCCCCAATAAAAATATTTCAAAAACTTTACAATAAAATATCTAACTTTAAAAGGGGAAGAAATGATTGGTGGGTTTTAAAAATTTCAATCTAAATTACAGTATTGATGTTTGTATGCATCATCATCAGTAACGCAACAGCCCATGGTGGGCTAAGGTATCTGCCTACTGGTAGATTTCGAGATGAGAGTGTTTTTTTACGATGTTGTGTTGTTAGTCCTGCGCTCTACAGCCATATTATAGTTTAAAGTTGATTCCTACAAACATCCATGGCATAACCAGGATTCGAACCGTAACCCGATGGCCGAGTGACTAACGGCAGCACCGAACTCCAGCACTAGTCACTCGGCTATCAATCCCGTCCTCAATTACTACATTTAAAAACATTACAATATATACTTTACAATAAAGTATTGTTGTTGTTGTTTCTTATCCCACTTGGCTGGCCAAGCCCACGAGCCCATATGGACTCATGATTGAAGGGGAAGGAAGCAGCTTCTGTTGTGATGGAGCACCCGTGGGTAGAAGCCTGACTTTTGCTCCGTGACGCTCTTACAGTCATAGAAGACCGGGACCTACGGCTTAAAGTGGATTCCGAACCACTACAAACATCCATGGCACCGAAGGGATTCGAACCCGAAACCTGTGGCACCGAGCGCCAGAGCGCTAGACACTCGGCCATTCAGGTCCAAATATCGTAGGTCCCGGTCTTCTATGACTGTAAGAGCGTCACGGAGCAAAAGTCAGGCTTCTACCTACGGGTGCTCCATCACAACAGAAGCTGCTTCCTTCCCCTTCAATCATGAGTCCATATGGGCTCGTGGGCTTGGCCAGCCAAGTGGGATAAGAAACAACAACAACACAATAAAGTATATAAGTTTAAATGTGGAAAAAAGGATTGGTTTTTTTTGATATTTCTATATAAATAACAGTATTGCTGTATACATCATATGTGTATGTAATGAATTCTGTAATGTAATGTATTTGTATACAGATAAGTTAGATAAGTATATTAAATTATATTTATTAGGATATAAAATTCATAAAGAATGATAGGATAATTATCAAAAATTTGGCAATTAAATTTTAATAAAATTTTATATCAATAAAGTTTTAATTCTTTATAATAACTTTAATCAATCATGTATTAAAGATAAAATCAAGGGTAGGTAAGTATCGATAACTTTATCGATATATTTATAAAAGTTATTCTTTAAAATGCTTTAGTAAAACAATAATTTTTTTTCTTAAAGTTTTTGATCTGAACTTATTTCTAACATTCGCCGAAAAAGTTTCAAAATTTTACTTTTTTTATTTAGAACTGAAAGATATTTGAAAGCAATACATCAAAATTCCTAATATCCCCAAAAATTAGAAGTTGCTTTCCTAAAATGACTAACCAAAAAAATAATTAATACATATTTTCCCCAATAATCTTTTCAAAAAAAAATTCTTTTGAAATAAGAGAATCAAACATTTCAAAGCAACCTTTTTCCGCCATTTTTTAAAGAAATTATTTTGAAAGTTGCCATTCATTGCCTTTTTTGTTGCCATTAATTTTACTTGAACATTTTCATTGAAAAAAAAATATTCTCGTTCACCTTAAACAAAGCAAATAAAAAAACAAAAAATAACATGGAAACCGAGATAAAATTTTGCTTTTCCTTTATTTATTTCCGAAAAAAAGGAAGATTTCCTTGGTGAGATAAGTTTGCATGTTTTACCGCTCATTTTTCAAAAAAAATATGAAAAATTCACTTTTTTTTCGTTTGAAATTCTGTACTTTTCGAGTTTCCAAAGTCATTTGGCTAGTTTTTAGAACATTTTCCCAACCGATAGTTGCAAGGTAAAAGCCATTGCTCAAATACGTGACTACGCATTGCCACTAAATGTAAAGAAATACATTTTTTAAATTCCAGATTCTTAAAAATTCATGATGGTAAGAAACACAAGTGACAGGCAATTATTTTGAAGCTTCTTTTGACAGTAAAATATTTTCTGCTTTTCAAAATATATAGCGTGTTCGATTTAAAAAAATGGTAACAGTAAAAAATGTAGGAAATTGCAAATAAATCTTCAAGCAAATAATTTCGTATGACGATTTTTTTTATTTAAATCTAACTGCCATCTTTTGTTAATTGTAAAAATCTAAAGTAAAATCAAAAACTATTAATTGAAAACAATTTTAAAAAAAGTAACTCAGAAACATAATTAATATAAAATTGTTCTAAAAGACCGTCTGATGAAAACAAACACAATTCTGTTTCAAAGTGAAAACGAGAATTTTCATGAGAAGTATATCATTTGGATTTTTATAATTTTACGAGTTTTTTATACATAATATTTATTAATATTTATTTACAAAACAATTATGTGATTATTAAATAATTAAATAAAGAAAATTAACCCAGAAGAATAATTAATATAAAATTGTTTTAAAAGATCGTCTGATGAAAACAAACACAATTCTATTTCAAAGTGAAAACGAGAATTTTCATGAGAAGTATATCATTTGGATTTTTATAATTTTACGAGTTTTTATACATAATATTTATTAATATTTATTTACAAAACAATTATGTGATTATTAAATAATTAAATAAAGAAAATTAACCCAGAAGAATAATTAATATAAAATTGTTTTAAAAGATCGTCTGATGAAAGCAAACACAATTCTATTTCAAAGTGAAAACGAGAATTTTCATGAGAAGTATATCATTTGGATTTTTATAATTTTACGAGTTTTTTATACATAATATTTATTAATATTTATTTACAAAACAATTATGTGATTATTAAATAATTAAATAAAGAAAATTAACCCAGAAGAATAATTAATATAAAATTGTTTTAAAAGATCGTCTGATGAAAGCAAACACAATTCTATTTCAAAGTGAAAACGAGAATTTTCATGAGAAGTATATCATTTGGATTTTTATAATTTTACGATTTTTTTATACATAATATTTATTAATATTTATTTACAAAACAATTATGTGATTATTAAATAATTAAATAAAAAAAATTAACCCAGAAGAATAAATAATATAAAATTGTTTTAAAAGATCGTCTGATGAAAGCAAACACAATTCTATTTCAAAGTGAAAACGAGATTTTTCAAGACAAGTATATCGTTTGGAATACTATATTTTTACGAGATTTTTATACATAATATTTATTTACAAAACAATTAAATAATTATTGAATGATTTAGTAAAAAAAATTAACTCAGAAACATAATTAATATAATATTGTTCTAAAAGATCGTTTGGTGAAAGTAAACACAATTTTATTTCAAAGCGAAAATGGGATTTTTCAAGAAAAGAATATCGTTTGGAATTCTATTTATTTATTTATTATTTTATTGTTCAGATCGTTCTTATTCGTTTTTTTTCTAAGAATTCTATAGTTTTTTTTATATTTTATTTTTTGAGATTGCTGTTATGCGTTTCGTTCTTACATTAAATTCTAAATTTTATGGGTAGACATTATGCCAATCCACCGGATTACAATTTGATTTTTTTTTTTTAAATATTAAATTAAATAACATTTAGAATTAAAAAAAATTATTTATTATATAATTAAATGCTAAAATTATTTTTTAAATACATAGTGACAAAACGATGTCGAAGATAGAAATGTTCTAAATAATAATTCTTATTTAATATTTTTATTTATTGTTGAACTGATATAAAAAATCAATATAAAATAATAATTGAATACGTCAGACATTTTTTTCAATTTTAAGGAAAAAATAATTGTATATAATATATAATTGCATTTAATATAATTTTATACAAATTATATTTTATAAATAATTTGAACCACTTTATCTATGTTTTGAGCTTGCATATTATCCCGATTTAATGCATTTTTGCTAAATATAACTATTGACCCATATCGAGTAGCTTGCTCTGTAGTTCGTTTTGAATTGTCTGGCTTTCAAATTATGAACTGATTATTGCTTCAGTATCCTCAAAATATTGTCTACAGATTAGGTCATGTTTATAAAAGTTAATCTAACCGTCCCATAACAGACTTCTCTGTCTGAATTCGAAAGTAATTCTTGTAATATTTGAACAATTGCTTCTTCATAAATTTATACAATTATTAAGTTTTATTATATTCCTGTCGCTATTGAATTTAATTTATTGAGATTCTGCACTTTAAGGTACCGATTCCGCCAAGTCTTTTTTTCCACGCCAAATGGAATCGCCAAAACCGTAGTATTTTCTAACCGCAGCGGCCATCTTATTTGTTTAAGGAGTGAAACTCTAAATAAACAAGTGCAAGAAAAATGAAGAACTCCAGTTCATATAGTAATCTGATCAATTGTTTCATAAATTTCTTAGGTTATTGAACATAGGTATACTCCCACGTGTATTAGTCCATGTGATAAATTAAATAATAAATTGAATCTCATCCAAGTGATAATTTTCGCACATGATAAAGTGAAATTCGTAAAAATGATTTCCTTTTTTATAATTTTAAGTTCATTTAAACAATTATATTTACTTTTTTATTTTGCTTTAAAATTTTTTTAAATAACATTTTCTTGAATTTCAAAACGAAAAGAAAAGAAATGATGAGTTACAAAAAAAAATTGGCAATTAACCATTTAATAAAACTTAGAATTGGATTTTATTTATTTTAATGATAAAAAAATGAAATAAAAATTTAACCCTGAATATCAAAAATTAGTTATTAAATTTTTGAAAAAATTGTATATTTAAATTCATTAATAACATTATTTTTTATATATTTAAATAAAATTTACAATAAAAACCATTTTACACAATTTTATCTATGTTTTGCGCTTGCATATTATCCCGATTTAATGCATTTTTGCTAAATATAACTATTGACCCATATCGAGTAGCTTGCTCTGTAGTTCGTTTTGAATTGTCTGGCTTTCAAATTATGAACTGATTATTTCTTCAGTATCCTCGAAAAATTTAATACATTTTTTCTTGCTTCATGTTTATAAAATTTTACAATCTAATATCCCATAACA
Source organism: Caerostris darwini (assembly GCA_021605075.1). Taxonomy (NCBI): domain Eukaryota; kingdom Metazoa; phylum Arthropoda; class Arachnida; order Araneae; family Araneidae; genus Caerostris; species Caerostris darwini. The sequence continues at coordinate 9,247 of BPLQ01009408.1, forward strand.
GACTTCTCTGTCTGAATTGGCAACAGTAATTCTTGTAATATTTGAACAATTGCTTCTTGTTGTTATACAATTATTAAGTTTTTATTATATTCCTGAATGGCGTTTGAATGTTTAATTTATTGTTATTCTGACTACCTGGTTCCGATTCCGGCAAGTCTTTTTTCACGCCAAATGAATCGCCAAACCGTAGTATTTTTCTAACCGCAGCGGCCATCTTGTTTGTTTAAAGCATTGAAACTTCTAAATAAACAAGTGCAAGAAAAATGAAGAACTCCAGTTCATATAGTAATCTTATCAATTGTTTCATAAATTTCTTAGGTTATTGAACATAGGATGAATTAGTCCATGTGATAAGTGTTTGTGATGTTCCAACCATAATTGTCTCTTTACTCATGATATTATTGAAACCACACCAAAAGATTTCATTTTTTTTTATAATTTTAAGTTCATTTAAACAATTATATTTATTTTTTTATTTTGCTTTCATTGAATTTTTATGTAATCAAGTAACATTTTCTTGAATTTCAAAACGAAAACGAAAAGAAATGTGAGTTACAAAAAAAATTGGCAATTAACCATTTAATACAAAACATAGAATTGGATCGAAACAAATTTTAATAAAAATAAATTAAATAATTTATTCCTAAATAAAAATATAGTTATTGAATTTGTTGAATTTTAAGGTCAAAAGTAATTTAAACTTTAATATAATTTAAACAACTTTTATTTTTTTATAAATTTGAATAAAATTTATAATAAAAACCACTTTTCACCATTTTTGTTCATTCCTCACGTAACTTTATGTTAGTAATAAAAACAAATATTGAAGATTTATATTCCCAAACATTCCTATTCCCACAGCAAAAGTCCCCCTATATCAAACAATGGAATATAAACTGAATAGTCGCAATAAATATTTCTGTAAGTGCGTTTGACTTATATAACCATTCGTCATTTCCTGTTTACGTTTTGCAAAAAAATGGTTTAAGGTAAATTAACAGTTACGAGGACGATAAATTTGGAAAGATATATAAGAGTAACTAATAAAAAAAAATTTTCTTGTATATGTTCAACTTAAAGAAATGTACTTGCCGGTTTCCTCTAGAGAAACAAAGGAAAAGCAATTTAAAATAAACCATGAATATTTCAATGGACAACAAAGTCCTTTTCGCAAAATAAACAGTCGTGCACAAAGAAAATGCCAAAGCGATATTTCGTCAGTTGCTTTTATTCTTCAAATTTCTTTTATGTTTTTCTGCAAGATAACGGAAGTTTGTTATTCTCCTGGATTTTACCCATCAGAGCATACAAATGTTTACATTAAATACAACAGTAATTGAATCGAATTTTGCTTTTAATAATAAAATGTGTCTCACATAATATATTATTGTAATTTTTTTTATTCTTAATTTTGAGAATAGGTATAATAGTTCTGAAATAAATAAAATGAAAATGTCAAAAGATATTTCGTCAGTTGTTTCTATTCTTCAAACTTCTTTTATGTTTTTGAGAGATAATAAAGGATTGTTATTCTGTTGGATTTTACCCATCATGTTTGCATTAAATAGAACATTAATTAAATCGAATTTTGCTTTTATTGAAAAACTTCATCTCACATAAATAACTCTTGTAATTTTTTTTTTTTATTCTTAATTTTAATAAGAGATATAATAGCTCCGAAATAAATTTCAAACGATATTTCGTCAGTTGTTTTTATTCAAATTTCTTTTATGTTTTTGCAAGATAATAGAAGTTTGTTATTCTGTTGGATATTACCCATCATGGCATACGAATGTTTACACTGAAGTGACAAAAGTCATGGGACAGCAATAAGCAAATTTACAGATGGCAGTAGCATCGCGTAGAACAGGTATAAATGCGCAGTGCTTTCGCAGAGCTTTCATTTCTGTTCAAGTTATTCATGTGAAGAGGTTTTGACGTGCTGATGACCGCACGACGGGAATTAACAGACTTTGAACGCGGAATGTTAGTTGGAGCTAGACGCATGGGTCATGCCATTTCGGAAATCGTTAGGAAATTCAACATTCCCAGATCCACTGTGTCAAGAGTGTTCCGAGAGTATGAAATTTCAGGCATAACATCCCACTATGGACAGCGCAGTGGTCGACCGCCTGCACTTAACGACCGAGACCGGCGACGTCTGCAAAGAGTCATAAATTCTAACAGACAAGCAACACTGCGTCAAATAACCGAAGAAATCAATGTGGGACGTACAAGGGACTTGTCTGTTAGAACTGTGCGGAGAAATTTGGCTTTCTTGGGCTATTCCAGCAGAAGACCGACTCGAGTGCCTTTACTGACAGAACGACATCGCTTGAAGCGTCTCTCGTGGGCACGTGAGCATATCGGTTGGTCCCTAGATGAATGGAAAATCGTGGCCTGGTCCGATGAGTCACGATTTCAGCTGGTAAGAGCTGATGGTAGGGTTCGAGTGTGGCGCAGACCCCACGAAGCCATGGACCCAAACTGTCAGCAAGGCACTGTTCAAGCTGGTGGTGACTCCGTAATGGTGTGGGCTGTTTTTTCATGGTATGGACTTGGTCCTCTGGTGCGACTGGACCGAACATTGACTGGAAATGCTTATGTGGAGCTACTTGGAGATCACTTGCAGCCATTCATGGACTTCATGTACCCAAACAACGATGGGATTTTTATGGATGACAATGCGCCATGTCACCGGGCCACAACTGTTCGCGATTGGTTTGAAGAACATTCTGGACAATTCCAACGAATGATCTGGCCACCTAGATCGCCCGACATGAATCCCATCGAGCATTTATGGGACATCATCGAGAGGTCTGTTCGTGCCCAAAATCCTGCACCATCAACGCTTTCACAATTATGGACGTCTATCGAGACAGCATCGCTCAATATTCCTGCAGAAGACTTCCAACGACTTGTTGAGTCCATGCCACGTCGAGTTGCTGCACTTCGCCGGGCGAAAGGAGGGCCGACACGATATTAAGAGGTATCCCATGACTTTTGTCACTTCAGTGTATATTAAAATAGAACAGTAATTGAATCGAATTTTGGTTTTATTAATAAACTCTAACTCACATAATGAATTATTTATTCTTAATTTTAAGATGAATTATAATAGTACTAAATTAAATAAAAATAAAATTACAAACGATATTTCGTCAGTCGATTTTATTCTTCAAATTTCTTTTATGTTTTTACAAGATAATAGAAGTTTGTTATTCTGTTGGATTTTATCCATCATGGCATACAAATATTTGCTTTAAATAGGAAAACGATATTTCGTCGGTTGTTTTTTTCTTCAGATTTATTTTATGACAGATAATAGAAGTTTATGTCTATGTATTATGTGTATTTATTATGCTGCGTTATATTTATTATGTTTATATTTGTGTATTATAAGAATTTTTACTTTAAACAGAACAGTACTTGAATTGAATTTTGCTTTTATTAATAAACTCCCTCTCACATTATTAATTATTGTATTTTTTTATTCTTAATTTTACGAAGAGATATAATGTTCTGAAATAAATAATGAATCCTATTTTGTTAAATTTTTAAATTTTATTTCATTAATAAAAATAATTCTAAGTGAAATTAAATTTCCCTTTAAATTCAATTTTGTTAATTAATTTTTTTCTTTTATTATAATATAAATTCTTACTGTTTTTCAATCAACTCAATATTTATATTATCATTCAAATTTTATTATAAATTCTTTTGATAGATTATAATTTTTTTTTCAATTTTTTTAACTCTTTTCATTAAAAAAAATTGTAATCAGTTTGTAGATAATGGAATAACTTTTTTTCCGTAATCTTTTATCAGATTAAAATGTGCAAGTAAAATTCTAAGTAGTAGGTAAAGTGAAATTATAGTTAATGTAATTTATTCCTTCAATTATCTATTTTTTTACAATTTACACATTTTATGAATAAAATGTAAAGAAGTTTTCATGAATATAAATTATATTCATTATCATACAGTTCAAAAATAAAATTAAAATCAGATGTCTGAAACCTAATAGCATGCTAAATTTTACTAATATATTCAGTTATGAAATTAGACTACATTTTATAACAGTTTTTTCTTTTTTAGAATATTGCTGAACTTAAATTAAACGTTTAAAACACTTAAAAAAATACAGAACAAAAATTCTTCGAATTTAATTATGGCAGCATTATTTAATTTGTCTGAAGAATAAAAAAGAATTTCTAATAACTATTTATTAAAATGAAATATATTTGTTTTTGAATAATTTCTGAAAACTTTTAATATGCTGTATAATAAAAATAAATGCTGCTATACGTTTGTAACTTGTTGTAATTTATATTTTTTGGCAACGTAAACAGGTAATCAAACATATATTTTTTAAGGCAAGTATTGTATTGTATGGGCCTGGTGGCCGAGTGACTAGCGCTTTGGCGTTCGGTGCCACAGGTTTCGGGTTCGAGTCCAGTGGTACAAAGGGGGTTTGTAATGGTTCGGAATTAAATTTAAACCTTAGTTCCCGGTCTAATACGTCTACTACACCACACTGTGCCTAGAGCTGGTTTGGTTTGGTTTGTCGCTGTAGTGCCATTTTGTCCCACGAGGATACAGAGTTACAGTTTAAAGTGGATTCCGAACCCCTAACAAACTTCCCTGCCACCGGAAGGATTCGAACCTGAAGCCGGGCATACCAAAGGCCGGAGCGCTAGCCCCTTGGCCACCAGGGCGGGTGCCTAGGGCTGTGTTGTCCCTTTACAGTTTTGGAATGATGTGAGTAAGAAGTCTGATTTGGCTCTTTGACACTCTACGGTCATATGAGACCGAGACCTACGCCTTAAAGTGGATTCCGAACCCCTATAAACATCCATGGCATCGCCAGGAGTCAAATCCGAAACCTGTGGTACCAAGCGCTAGCCATTCGGTCCTCAGGCCCCAAGGTGTAACAGGACCGTAGAGAATTCTGCATAAGGCTGAAATCCCTACCTCGTTAAAAGAGAAACATCTTTCAACGTTTTGAAACCTACTTTCAATACTACTACTACAACTTTCAAACCTCTTTTCAACGTTTTGAAATCTACCAGTAGGCAGACGGCCTTGGCCCACCATGGGGCTGTTACGCCACTGATGATGATGATGACTGTATAATATGATTTAATGTTAAATTACACAAGTGTGATTATTTTTCAGACAATCATATTTGTAAAAATTTATACATTACAAAAAAAAACTTTATTTTGTAAATATAAAATTGCACATAACCTATATTGGTATTCATCATCATCAGTAGCGCAACTGCCCCATTGTGGGCCTAGGCCGTCTACCTACTGGCAGATTTCTAGACAGGAATCTTTTTTACGGGATTGATTTGTCAACACTCTATGCCCAACGCTCTGCAGTCATATTTAACGGGACCTACGGTTTAAAGTAGATTCTGAATCACTCCCAACATCCATGGCACCACCGGGACTCGAACCTGTAGTACCGAGTACGGAAACATGTAGTACAGAGCGCCTGAGCGCTAGTCACTCGGTCATCAGGCCCCATTTTATATAATACTTGTTTTAAAAAATATATGTACTATTACCTACTTATATAATCAAGAAATATGAATTACAACAAACTGAAAATGTATAGCAGCATATATTTTTATTATATAGCGTATTAAAAGTTATTAAGGCATATTTTATTATATGGCATACGATATACAAGCATATTTATTATATGACATCCGATAAACATATATATTTATTATATGGCATATTAAACCCGAATCCTGTCGCATGGAACGCCAGAGCGCTTGTCACTCGGCCATCAGGTCCCAATTTCGTATTAATACATACAAATAGATTAATGGGAGACATATCTGCGATAAATTTATACAAGACCATGAACGCTTTATCAATATTATCTTCCATTATAAAGGATAATATACTTTTAAAAGAGATATCAAATAAAAAAATACAGCAAACATAACAAATGACAAGAAATACTGTTCACAAAATTCCTTTCAAAGTGCCAGAGACGATGAATTCACAAATCATTCCATAAACGACATACAATAGGCCAGTAGGAGTTTCGTCAAATTTTACCCTAACAGTCAAAGAGGAAGCACTTATCGTATCGTTTCCACAAGAGAGCCCCCTAAGAGGAACTCAGTGGACCCTGAGGCTCTTACAGACACTCTCTGGTGCATCAATCTTCTTCTCCATTCTGCTCAGTAAATGATGGGGTGGCGTTTCATTTCCTGCCAATCTATCATGGACTAATGGTAAACTGAAACTTAACATGGTGACTCAACTATTCATAGCTAATCTTGGAATTTTGTTTTAAAAAAAAAATGGCTGGTTGTCCATTCAACATGTCACTATATAAAATTTTGTTTTCTCCATAGGGTATTTATATTAAAAGGTCCAAAGTTGAAATTATTAGGATTACAGCTCTGTTCAACTTGCGTAAATTTGAGCAATCAGTACTATATGTATACACCATGAGCTGCAATACCCTCATAGGTATTTAGTAGAAAAATTCCTTCGAAGTCTTTGAGGTATGGCGGTACATGTTCTTTCTATACATTGTAGCATTTTTCCCCACTGGAATAGTTATGGCCGTTCTTTCACAGGAAAGAAGAATGTATATTCTTTGACAACTACATAATAACAACATATCACTCAAATGTAACAACAGATAAGCAGTATTGTGGGTAGTTATATTAAACGCAATTAGTGTTTTGTACTAATGAGAACAACCTGTCACTCAAATCTGATGACAGTTATTCGTATTTATGGATAATGAGACCTCCGGAAATTAGCTATCTTCACAGGTCAAAACAATTACAGATAGAATATGGAATACACTACCGTGAAACCTGTGGCACCGAGCACCATAGCGCTAGTCACTCGGCCATCAGACCCCAATTTTGGGATTATTAAATACAAATAGATTAATGTGAGATACATTAGCAGTGAGATACATTTGATACTTTATCAATATTTCTTTCCATTATAAAGAATAATTTTACTTTTAAAAAATATTAGAAAAAGATACCAAATACACCAAAGATGATAAATGACAAGAAATACTATTCACAAAGTTCCTTTCAAAGTGCCAAAGACGATGCATCCACAAATCGTTCCATAAACGTCATACAATAGGCCAGTAGGAGTTCGTCAAATTTTACCCCAGCAGTCAAGGATAAAGCACTTATCGTTCCATTTCCACAACAGGAAGTCAGTGGACCCTGAGGCTCTTAAAGACCCTCTCTGATCCATCGATCTTCGTCTCCATTCTTCTCAGTAAACGATGGGGTGGCATTTCATTTCCGGCCAATCTATCACGAGCTAATGGTAAACTGAGACTTAACATGGTGGCTTAAATATTCGCGGCCAATCTTGAAATTTTGTTTTAAGAAAAAGATGCATTAAATGTCCTTTCAACTGGAAAGGTCATGAAAAAACATTTGTTTTCTCAATATATTTTTTATATCAAAAGGTAGAGATTATTATGATTACGGCTCTGTTTGAAATCTCTGTTGTGTAAACATTTGGAGCTGCAATAACCTCATGATGTTTTATGAAAAACTCTCTGGAAGTGTTTGAATAAGGGCGGCCAATGTTTTTTTTCCTAATGCAGCTGGCAAACACTTAGAAAATTGTCTTGGATAATTTAAGGCAAGCGCCACACCGACGTTACTCACTTTGCATTACCCAGAAGGTGCGTGTAGTAAGATAAGCTACGGACGCGGAGTAATACTATCCCCACAACGCTCTACGAGACCTGGCTCTACGGTTTAAAGTGGATACCGAATCACTACAAACAACCATGGCACCGCTGGGATTCGATCCCGTAACCTACGGTACCGCGCGCCAGAGCGCTTGCCACTCGGCCATCAGGCCCCATTTTTATTATTAATAAATACAAATAGATGAATGGGAGATATGTCTGCAGTGAATTATACAAGACCGTGAACGCCTTATAAATATTTCCTTCCATTGTAAAGGATGCTTTTTAAAAAAAAATTTTAAAAAGATATGAAATAAAGGGCCTGAGGTACCACAAGTTTCAGTTTAGAGTCCCGGTGGTGTCATGGATGTTTTTAGAGGTTTGGAATTCACTTTAAATCGTAGGTCCCGGTTTAACAGAATCGTAGAGTGTTACGGGGGTATTGTTACACCGCGTCCGTAGCTTATTTTCAAGCTACACGCACCTCCTGGGTAGTGCTAAGAGAGTAACATCGGTGCAGTGCTTACCTTAAGACATCAAATGCAACTGTCTAAGTGTTTGCCAGCTGCATTAGAAATGTAAAAAAAAATATGAAATAAAAACAAATACAGAAAAGATGATAAATGAGATGAAATACTGTTCACAAAGTGCCAAAGACGATGAAACCACAAATCGTTCCATAAACGACATACAATAGGCCAGTACGAATTCGTCCAATTTTACCCCGAGAGTCAAAGAGGAACCACTTATCGTTCCATTTCCACAAGAGGGTCCCCTAAGAGGAAGTCAGTGGACCCCGAGGCTCTTAAAGATCCATTGATCTTTGTCTTTATTCTGCTCAGTAAACGATGGGGTTGGATTTCATTTCCTCCCAATCTATCATGGACTAATGGTAAACTGAAACTTAACATGGTGGCTTAAATATTCGTAGCCAATCTTGGAATTTTGGTTTAAGTAAAAATTGCATGGCTGTGTATCGTCTCGGCCTATACTAGACCTATAATAGTTTCAAGAAAAGGACCACTTTCAGCATTTGCAAGCAGTACTTTTGCAAGTGTTATATACATAATATTTAACATATACACAGAATTCTATTTATTACAAATTATTATTTACAAAAAAATTAAATTAAAGAATTAAATTTGATTCACAAGTGCAATTCACTCCAAGGATGAAGATTTACAGACTTTTTCGAGTCTACGACGAATCTAATGCATTTCTTTGCGGAGGACCCTAATTATCACTTGGCGTGATACACGAAACAAAAAAAAAGCGGAAACTCCGGCCTGTTCAATCACTTTCAGAAAAAAAGAAAATTAATCCTTCTCGTCAAATTGTCGTAGCACTCCTTTCCCCATCTTCTCCAAAAACCTCCTTTTGAGAAAATCCGTCAAGAGGAGGAAGGGCCAGTTTCCCTCACTTCTCATCGGGATGGATACTTCCTCAGCATATGGTCTATCACCAATAACTATGCAACAACTCATGGCGTAGTCCAAATCTCATCTGTAATTGTTTTGATCTGTGAAGGTCGGACAGACAATCGCTAATTCCATGAGGTCTCATTATCCACGACACTAATTATCCGTCTACTTATTTACAATATTAGATATTTTGGATTGCACGTAATGTACGGAATGCTTGGATTGTACTCAACGCTTGGATTGTCCATAATATACGGAACGCTTGGATTACGCCTGAATTGTAAGTAATGCTTGGATGCGCTCAATTAATATCTATTTCATTCAGTATCTATACAGTATTCAGTATCTTTGCCTTCAGTCTCATCACTACAGTGCTACTTATTTACCATATTAGATATCTTGGATTCCACGTAATATACGTAATGAAAGGAACGCTTAAATGGCACGTAATGCTTGGATTGTAAATGTTGCAGGAACTTATATTGCACGAAATGCTTGGACTGTATGTAACACTTGGATTTCAAGTGATGCAAAAAATGCTTGGATTGTAAGTGTTGCAAGAACTTATATTGTACGAAATGCTTGGACTGTACGTAACACTTGGATTTCAAGTGATGCAAAAAATGCTTGGATTGTACTTAATATACGCAATGCTTTAATTACACGTGATGTACGGAATGCCGGGATTAATCAGTAAAGCTTGGATGCTCTTAATCAGTATCCATTTCACTCAGTATCCGAGCATTCCGTATCCATAGAGTATCCATGTCCTAAAACTCATTACTACATTTCTGCGTAATTGTCGTATTAGATAATTTGGATTGGGCATGATGTACGGAATGCTTGGATTGCATGTGGAACACAGAATGTCTGGATTGTAAGTAATGCTTGGATGCACTCAATCAATATTCATTCAGTATCCAAGCATTCAATATCCACGCCCTAAATCTCATCGCTACATTTCTGCTTATTAACCGTATTAGATATCTTGGATTGCACGTGATGTGCGAAATGCTTGGATTTCACGTAATGCTTGTATAGCATGGATTTCACGTAATGCTTGTATAGAAAGGTATGTACATAACGCTTGGGTTGCACGTGACACAGGTTTTACTTACATTCTAGGGTCCCTAGATTGTAAATAATACTTGGATGAACTCAATCTGTATGCTTGCAGTATCCATACATTCAGTATCCATATAGTATTCAGTATTCATTCCCCCAATCTTAAGGCTACATTTTTGCTTATCTACCGTATTAGATATTTTGTATTTCACGTGTTGCATTGCATGCTTAAATTATAATAAAGCTTGTATGATCTTTCATGAACTTTTATTAGCTTGACTTAATTAACGCATTTTATGTGCAACTCAAATAGCTTTATTTTCTTTTAAATGCTACATAAATAAGAAGAAATATGGAATGCTTACATTTGAAAAAAAACTGCAAATATATGAATGAAAAAATGGACATCCTAAAAATTTTACACTGAAGGAAAAAAAATTTACAAGTTTCCTATCCTTCAGATCTGAAGTACTGTTTATATTTTGACTGATGTGTTTACACAGAAAACATGGTAGAATTTTCAAAAAAATACCACGAGGAATATTTCGCGAGGTTTATTTTTTCCGGGGTATGGAGAAACGAAAGGGTCTAGATAAAATTCGATTTTACTTATCAAAATATAAGGTAGTTGATCTTCCTGTACTTTAAAAGTTTAGAAAAAGTTTGTAAAAATATTCAAAGTTGTTTTATATATTTTGATTATAATAACGAAGCACTAATTTGTTTTTCAAATTTCTTGTAAATTATCAAAAAGTAACAGATAATTAAGATCTATGAAGATGCTAATCTGGCGGTAGCTACCACAAGTTTCGAGTTCGAGTCCCGACGGTGCCATGGATGTTTGTAGTGGCTCGGAATCCCCTTTAAACCGTAGGTCCCAGTCTAACATAACTGTAGAGCGTTGGGCGCAGAGCTGACAACCCTACCCCGTAAAAAAAAGAGGACATTTCGTGTTGCGAAATCTGCCAGTAGGTAGACGGCCTTGGCCCACCATGGGGCTGTTGCGCCAATCATGATGAAGATGAAAGATGCTAAACCTTACTATCTATGCATAATAAGATATTAATATTAAAGTAAAATGTTATTTTACAGTAAACTTAATGTGTATCAGTAAGAATGCACATTTAATAATTTATAGATAAACGATTTAAATAATTTATGTAAATTAATACATAGTACAATATTTTAAAAGAGTTTCCGTTTTATTAGCATATATTAAAAAATAGACAAGACTACATATGTCAAGTAAAACTGCAAATGCTTTATTACAACTCTAAATTAATTCATGTATTAAAATTGCATTACAGTTTCATATAATGTATTACAATCAGAAACATTAATTTTAATAATTCTCCAACAATGAAAATCAAAACTGTCTGACAGTTAGTATAAAAAAATTATTGTTATACTACAATAAATAATTGATAATTAAATAAATATAGCAAGATGTAGTAACTATTGTAAAATTTCTTAGAAGATTTTCTTTAGCTTTTCTTAACAAGTATATATTCAAAAAAAAATTTTGATAAATAAAAGTATATTATTGACTTATTTCCCCAATTGCATTTCAAAAGTTTTGCAATAAAATATTTTTTTTTTTTGTTGGAAAAAATAATTGGATATTTTTAATATTTCAATCTAAATAACAGTATTAATGTTGGTATACTATATATCATATGCAAATCTCTGGTTCTTGAAACCACAGGTTTTGGGTTCGAGTCCCGGCGGTGCCACGGATGTTTGTAGTGGTTCGGAATCTACCTTCGGTCTTGGTCTAATATGACTGCATAGACCGTTGGACGTAGAGATGACAACCTCACCCAGTAAAAAGAAAATATCTCCTGTCCCAAAATCTACCAGTAGGCTGACGGCCTTGATCCACCACGGGCTGTTACGCCAATGAACAAGAGGAAGAAGAAGAGATATAACAAATGAAAATATAATATATATTGGTATATTTCATAAGTTAAGTAAGGATATTAAATTATATGTATCAACACATGAAATTCGTAAAGAATGATAAGATGATTATGAAAAATGTTAATTTAATTTTAAATGAAACTTTATTTTTAATGAATTTTTAATTGAATTTTAGTTTTAATGAAGTTCTAATGGAATTTTAGTTTTAATGAATTTTTAATGAAATTCTAATTTAATTCATTTTTTTTTGATGAACTTTTATGTCTAATTTTTAATTCTTCACGGGAAGTTTAATCATTCTCATGTATTAAGGATGAAGGATAAAATTATCGATAGGTTTTGTTATTGTAGAAAGTATTCTTTCAAATGTTTTAGTAAAGCACTACTCTTTTTCTGACAAATCTTAGTCTAAACTATAACATTTGCCGAAAAAGTTTAAAATTTTTACTTTTTTATTTTGAACTGCAAGATATTTGAAATCGATACATCAAAATTCCAAACGCCTACAAAAGTTAGTTGCTTTTCTAAAAAGACCAAGCTAAAAATAATTAATAAATATGTTCTTCAATAATCTTTTAAAAAAAATTCTTTTGAAATAAGAGAATCAAACATTTCAACTGCAACCTTTTTCCGCCATTCTTTTAAAGAAATTATTTCGAATGTTCTTTTTGGTTGCCATTAATTTTGCTTGAACTTTTCATTAAACAAAGCAAACAAAAAACCGAGACAAAAATTTATTTTTCATATTTTGTTTCTTTCCGAAAAAAAGGGAAGATTTCCTTGGAGAGATAAGTTTGCAAGTTTTACCGCTCATTTTTCAAAAAAATATGAAAAATTCATTCTTTCGTTTGAAATTCTGTACTTTTCGAGTTTCCAAAGTCATTTGGCTAGTTTTTAGAACATTTTTCCAACCGATAGTTGCGAGGTAAAAGCCATTGCTCAAATACGTGACTACGCTGCCACTAAATGTAAAGAAATACATTTTTTAAATTCCAGATTCTTAAAAATTCATGATGATAAGAAAGGGAAGTGACAGGCAATTATTTTGAACGCTTCTTTTGACAGTAAAATATTTCCGTTTTTCAAAAATGTATAGCGTGTTCGATTTAAAAAAATGGCAACGGTAAAATATGTAGGAAACTGCAAATAAATCTTCAAGAAAATAATTTCTTATAAATCATTCTTTCAATTATTCTTTTTTAACTGCCCAACAGCCCCATAGTGGGCCAAGCCCGTCAACCTACTGGCAGATTTCAAGAGAGGAGGAGTTTTCTTTTTACGAGTTAGGGTTGTCAGCCGTACTCTCAATCTCTACTACCTACGGTTTAAGATGGATTCCGAACCACTACAAACATCTCTGACACCACGGAGAAACGATCACGAAGCCTATAATAAAATATGTAACTTTAAAGGTGAAAAAAAAACGATGGTTTTAGATATTTCAATCTAAATAACCGTATTGATGTTTGTATATATCACGAAAATATACTATATATTTATATTTTTATATTTCATAAGTTAGGCAAGGAAATAAATATCAAACTATATTTATTTCCATAAAATTCGTAAATAATGATAGGATGATTATCAAAAATTTGGCAATTAATTTTTTAAAGAAATTTTATATCAATAAATTTTAAAATCGTCATGAGAAATTTAATCCTTCCTGTATTAAAGATAAATTTATCGATATATTTGATAAAGATCAATAAATGTATCGATATGTTTATAAAAATGATTCTTTAAAATACTTTAGTGAAATACTTTACTTTAGTTTCTTTCTTTCTCTTACAGCTATTGATCGAAACTAATTTCTAACATTCGCCAAAATAATTTAAAACTTTTACTTTTTTAATTTAAACTGCAAGATATTTAAAAACAATACATCAAATGTACCAAATAACTACAAAAATTAGTTGCTTTTCTAAAAATAACTACAAATATTTAATACATATTTTCCCCAATAGTCTTCCCCCAAAAAAAAAAATACTTCTGTAATAAAAGAATCAAATATTTCAACAACTTTTTCCCGCATTTTTTTAAAGAAATTATTTTTGAAAGTTCTTTTTTGTTGTCATTAATTTTACTTGAACATTTCCATTTAAAAAAAAACCTTCTCGTTCAACTTAAACAAAGCAAATAAAAAAACATGGAAACCGAGATAAAAATTTGTTTTTCATATTTTATTTCTTCCGAAAAAAAGGAAGATTTCCTCGGAGAGATAAGTTTGCAAGTTTTACCGCTCATTTTTCAAAAGAAATATTAAAAATTCACTTTTTTTTCGTTTGAAATGCTGTACTTTTCGAGTTTCCAAAGTCATTTGGCTAGTTTTTAGAACATTTTCCCAACCGATAGTTGCGAGGTAAAAGCCATTGCTCAAATACGTGACTACGTTGTCACTAAATGCAAAGAAATACATTTTTTAAATTCCAGATTCTTAAAAATTCATGATGGTAAGAAACACAAGTGACAGGCAATTATTTCGAACGCTTCTTTTGACAGCAAAATATTTTCTTTTTTCAAAATGTATAGCGTGTTCGATTTGAAAAAATAGCAAACTGTAAAAATGTAGAAAACTACAAATAAATCTTCAAGAAAACAATTTTTTATAATTCATTCTTTCAACTATTCTTCTGTAACAGTCCAACTGCCCCATAGTGGGCCAAGGTCGCACTGGAAGATTTCAAGACATGTGTTTTCTTCTTACGAGGTCAGCCCTATGCTCAATACTCTACTGTCATGTTAGACCGGGACTTACGATTGTAGGTTGATTCCGAACCACTACAAACATCCATGGCACTGAGCTCTAGTTACTCGGTCATCAATCCCCTCTTCATTTACTACATTTCAAAAACTTTGCAATAAAATATATAACTTTAAAGGCGGAAAAAATTATTGCTTTTTGATATTTTAAACAACAGTATTGATGTTTGTATATATCATATGAAAATATATTATAGATTTATATTTGTATATAAATCTATAATATATTTTCTTACCCGACGGTGCCATGTATGTTTGTGAGGGTTCGGAATCCACTTTAAGCCGTAGGTCCCGGTCTCCTATGACTGTAAGAGCGTCACGGAGCCAGAGTCAGACTTCTACCTACGGGTGCTCCATCACAACAGAAGCTGCTTCCTTCCCCTTCAATCATGAGTACGTATGGGCTCGTGGGCTTGGCCAGCCAAGTGGGATAAGAAACAACAAAACAACAATATTTGTATACATATTATAAGTTATTTTAATATGTTAAATTATATTTATTAGCATATTAAATACGTAAAGAATGATAAGATAATTATCAAAAATTTGGCAATTAATTTATGTCCGACTCATGGCAACATGCCACGCTGGTGAGCGTTAGGTCAGATATTCAATCCTTTGGTAGCTTTGTTGCAGGCACTGTTTCAAAACACGAGAAAACTCGATGGCTTTTGTAATGTTCAGCATCTTGCCTCGCTATTCGAACTACCTGGTGAGAGTTTTCAGGTTTTGTCCCATACTATACGCAAAGGCGGATTAGTTCCTCCTAAAAGTCTCACCGAAGGCACTGCGCTTCTTCTTAAATAACACAGACACAAGTCAGACTTTTACCTACTGGTTCTCCATCACAACAGGAGCTGATCCCCCCTTCCCTCCTTCCATGAGTAGATTACTCATAGGATATCCAGTCCGCACTGCAGGACACTCAGGATTAGTCACAACAACATGAAATTTTATATCAATAAATTTTTAATTCTTCAGGAGAAGTTTAATCATTCATGTATTTAAGTTTTTTCGTTCTAATGCAGTTGGCAAACACTTAGACAGTTGTCTATGATGCCTTAAAGTAGGCGCTGCACCAACGTTACTCACTTAGCACTACCCAAGGATAAGCTACAGACGCGGAGTGACAATACCACCGCAACGCTCTACGACCCTGTTAGACCGGGACCTATGGTTTAAAGTGGATCCCGAGCCACTACAAACATCCTTGGCACCGCCAGGACTCGCAGCTGAAACCTCTGGTACCGAGCGCCAGAGTGCCATTAGCCATTCAGGCCGTCATGTATTA
Organism: Caerostris darwini; assembly: GCA_021605075.1. NCBI lineage: Eukaryota > Metazoa > Arthropoda > Arachnida > Araneae > Araneidae > Caerostris > Caerostris darwini. The sequence continues at coordinate 25,417 of BPLQ01009408.1, forward strand.
ATAATGAAATTATCGAAAAGTTTTGTTATTGTAAAAACTATTTTTAAAATGTCTAAATAAAGCAATACTCTTTTTCTTAAAGTTCTTGGTCTGAACTATTTTCTAACATTCGCCGAAAAAGTTTAAAACTTTTACTTTTTTATTTCGAACTGAAAGATATTTGAAAGCAATACATCAAAATTCCTGATATCCACAAAAATTAGAAGTTGCTTTCCTAGAAAGACTACCCAAAAAAATAATTAATACATATTTTCCCCAATAATCTTTTCAAAAAAAACTTCTTTTGAAATAAGAGAACCAAACATTTCAAAGCAACCTTTTTCCGCCATTTTTTTTAAAGAAATTATTTTGAAAGTTCTTTTTTGTTGCCATTAATTTTACTTGAACATTTTCATTGAAAAAAAATATTCTCGTTCAACTGAAACAAAGCAAATAAAAAAAAAACATGGAAATCGAGATAAAATTTTGTTTTTCATATTTTATTTCTTTCCGAAAAAAGGGAAGATTTCCTTGGAGAGATAAGTTTGCAAGTTTTACCGCTCATTTTTATCAGAAAAAATATTAAAAAAACACTTTTTTTCGTTTGAAATGCTGCACTTTTCGAGTTTCCAAAGTCATTTGGCTAGTTTTTAGAACATTTTCCCAACCGATAGTTGCGAGGTAAAAGCCATTGCTCAAATACGTGACTACGTTGCCACTAAATGCAAAGAAATACATTTTTTAAATTCCAGATTCTTAAAAATTCATGATGGTAAGAAACACAAGTGACAGGCAATTATTTTGAGCGCTTCTTTTGACAGTAAAATATTTTCTTTTTTCAAAATGTATGGCGTGTTCGATTTAGAAAAGAATGGCAATGGTAAAAAATGTAGAAAATTGCACATAAATCTTCAAGAAAATAATTTTCTATGACTTATTCTATCCATTTCTTGATTTAAATCTAACTGCCATCTTTTGTTAATTTAAAAAATGTAAATGATTAAATCTATTAATTGAAAGCAATTTAATTATCCTATTGTTAAGGATATTTTTACCCAGTTACCATTATGGTTAAGTGATTTATTATATTTATTAGATTCCAATTTCTAGTTTCAAAATGTATAGTGTGTTCGTTTTTTAAAATAAATGACACCAAATATGTAGAAATCTTCAAGTAAATAATTTCTTAGGACTCATTCTGTCAATTTTTTTTATTTAAACCTACCCGCCACCTTTTTGTGTAATAGGAAAAATCTAAAGGGAAATCAAGAACGGTTAATGAAAAACAATTTAAATAACCTATTGTTAAGAAATACTTTTAGCCAGTTACGATTATGGTTATAAAAAAGTGCTTAAAGTGATTCATTATATTTATTTGATTCTATATTCATTTTTTAACATGTATAGCGTGTACAATTTAAAAAAAAAATGGCAATGGTAAAAAATGTAGAAAACTGCACATAAATCTGCAAGAAAATAATTTATCATTCTATTAATGTGAATCGGTACGATTCATCGGAGTTCCTTGGTCGCGAAGCGACCAAACCTCCTATTAGCAAGAAATAATTAAACAGTGGTAGTCGGTCACTGCCCATTGATAACGAAAAACAATTTGCACAATATATAGAAAAGTAAAAATATAAAAGAAAACATATACAAAAATACAAAGCACAACTACTAAAAAAAAAGAAAAAAAGACCGGAGAGAACCTAAAGCCGAAGCACAACATAGCACCCACCAGGGTATTTAAAAGAACAAACAAAAATAGCACGCGGAGCCTGAACTTAACCTGAAGTTACCAGGAGCATAGAAAAATGCAAGAGAAGAAATGCAGTCTACTGATTGATGTTTATAACACATCTAGGTCTTTTTGAGACGAGTGCAGAGAAATATCATATTCCAAATTGATTTAATGCTTGGATGACAGAGTTACTAGATCTATTGAGTGATGAATAAAAGTTTTTACCGAATTTTAGCCACATATTCCCCTAAAGCTAGGCATGGAAAGTGCATATTTAATTTCGGCGTTTCTAAAATACCATGGGCATCAACAATCATGCGGATAACCTTGTTTTCAAGCCGTTCTAAAATAATAAAAATTGCTTTTGGCTGTAGAGCCCCAGACTGGACTCGCATATGCTTATTATCGGACGAAGATAAGCTAAATAGATTAGTGTTTTTAGTTCAATTGTTAGTTTAGAATGTCTGCCCATGACAGAGTAAAATTTACGCAAAACATTATTAAATTTATCGCGCAAGTAGATAATATGAGCCTTAAATGTTAGTCTTCTATCAAAAATTACACTAAATACTTAGCTTCTTTAGACCAGGAAATGTTAGTATTAAAAAAATAGTTATGTTAGGAGGATTATAGACTTTTTTCCTGGTAAATAGCACTGCTTCAGTTTTCAACGACATTGAGTTTAATTTTCCATTTTTCTAGCCATGATTCAAGAGTGTTGATGTAGTTTTGTAAGTTTTTCTGGATGATATGTAAATACCTTCCCTGTGTAATAATTGCTGTATCATCAGCGTAGAGTGTCAATTTAATTCTGTGGTCCTGTGGAATGTCATTAGTGAAAATATTGTACAGGAAGGGCCCCAAGATCGATCCCTGAGGAACACCCGCGAGAATCTTGCAGTTTTTAGAATCAGTATTGTTAACAGAAACGATAAAACTTCGATCAGAAAGATAGTTGTAGATAATTTTGATAATGTATGGAGAGTAATTATAGTTAATCATCTTATAAATTAGCCCCTTTTTCCAAACCCGATCAAAGGCTTTCGCCACATCGAGGAAAATTACTGTCATTCTATTAATCAAAACAATTTAAATATTCTATTGTTAAATCAATATTTTTAGCCAGTTACGGTTATTATTGTGAAAAAGTATTGAAAGCGATTTATTAAATTTATTAAATTCTATTTTTATCTATCTTATGATTTATTATATAATTGTTTAAAAATATTTTGGAAATAAGTCTTTTTTACTGGCGGCAATTTCTTTTTTCAAATAAAAAAATCGTTCGTAGCTTATCTTTCGATAATTAATAGCATTTTTTTTTTCTATTATTTATGTATTTTTTTTTTCTGTTACCTCATAAATAACCTTTCCTCAGGTGTAAACATTATATTCTTTCTTTTGTTGTATGTTCTGATATATCGTCGAAAATAAGCTATGGGAAAGTAAGAGTTACATTTATTATTTCAGCTTTAATATAAATAAGACTTTGATTTCTATCCAGACTTTTTAGGAGTCTCTAAATCATCAAAAAAATATAAAAATTTGCATAAAAAGTGACAAAAATATTTTTCCAAATTTTGATGAAATACTAAAAATAATATGACGTATCAAATTTTTCTGTTGTAAGTTCTGATTGCACATCTCCAAAAATTAGCTAATGGAATGTAAGAGTTAAATTTATTATTTAGGCTTCAGTATAAAGCTACGATATCATTTCTCACTAGATATTTTGGAAGCCTTTAAGCCATCAAAATACGGGGAAAATTGAAAAAAAAAAGGGACAAAAAATATTTTCCCTAAATTTTGATGAAATGGTTAGATATGAGACTAAAATAGGATGACTGAAAATAATAGGACGTATGCCCAGTTCAATCCGTAGTTAAAAATTTAGTTGCTATTGGGATTGTGGTGATATATAGGCGTTTTAAGCTTTAAACCCTATCCCAGAAATAATACCAATTACTACTGATCATGAGGGTCTTCCAAATATAGTTCATGTAAGAAATATGCCACTTAAATAAGCAGATCTCCCTGTAGTCATCGGAAGCCAGGGAAGATTGACATCCTGAAGATTGATGTCCAGCTTCTTTTTGTATATGTGTATAGAAGTGGCAGCAAGGGCTACAATCTAGCTGTCCGTGTCATCGTTCGGAGGCTAACATCTCCTGTGAGTAGCTGTCCACAGTCCCTCACCGCAGTGAAATCTTATACCTTCGGTTTTGCTGAACGTAGAACAACAGTAAGGCCCCGTTCTGCCTTCCCCGTTAGGGTTTGCAGTGTCTTTCTTTTTTCTTTTATCGCCATTTCCAGAGCACCCTTCTTTCAACGTCTCATTTTCCTCCCCATGATCCTCAATGTCTCCAACAACTTTTTTTATATCCTTTCAATTCACACGCCCCTTCACTTATAATAATTCCCCAACAAGGAAAATCAAAACTGATTGTTAACTTAAAAAAATTAATGTTATAATGAGTTCTGTTATAAGCTAACTTCCCTACAATAAATAATTGATAAGAGTTAAATAAATATAGCGAGATCTAGAAACTATTGCAAAATCACTTAGAAGATCTTCAGAACATAATTTGATAAATTGGCAGTATATAAATGTAAGTAATGAAATAAATTGACAATGTATAAAATAGGAATTTACGATAAATTATTTGTTACAGTTTCATATAATATATTACAATCAGAAAACTTAATTTCAGTAATTCTGAAATTTCAGTGAAAATCAAAACTGACTGTTAGTATAAAAAATTAATGTTATTGTAAGTTCAGTTATAAGTTAACTATCCTATAATAAAGAACAGATAACGGTTAAATAAATACAGCGAAATCTAGCAGGTATTGTAAAATCTCTTAGAAGCATTTCATAGCATAAATCAATAAACTGACAATGTATAATTATAATAAATGAAATAAATTGATAAATTGTCAATGTATAAAACAGGAATCAATGATAAATTATTCAATACATTTTCAATGAAATAAAACTGACTGTTAGTATAAAAAATTTAATATTATGTCAACATTAGCAGGTCAACAAAAGTTCACATGTCAACAAAAATATACATAATTTCAATATTAATATTGAGTTAAAATAGATATATTGAATGTAATTCTGCAGTTATTAGTAAAAAATTCTCATTTTCATTTATGTAATCAAACTTTGATATTAGAATATATATGTTGACAAAAATATACATTAAAAAATTAAATATTCATATTGACATAAAATATATATATTGAGTGTAATTCTGCAATCATTAATAAAAGATTGAAAGATTTGCAAGCACCAAATCCCAAAATGGAATTGATCGATCCTTTTGAAATACCAACATCATCCGCAAGGTCTCTAATTGTAAATCGACGGTTAGAAAGCCCCACATCTTTAATATTTTGGACATAAGCTTCGTCGGTCGTCTTCTTTCCGATATAGGAATGCTCATCGAATGCCTTCTGCAACATTCTATACGTTTCCGCAAACAAAATTGAATGCAAGTTCTTGCTCAACAAATTCAGACAACTCAAAAATCGCCGAAATCACTTTTAGCGTCTCACAAAGCCAAGCGTAACTCAAACACTAATGAATATTTTGGTGCCAAATTTCACACAGATGTCAAGGACAGTGCCAGCAACGTAAAAAAGAAAACAAAATTGAAATTCCGTAAGCACCGGGAATTTTAAATTTAAAATTTGTCTTACTTGTTGGACACAGAAGTATATGTCGACAAAAAATATTTAAAAATTTTTGGTAATGATATAATAAACAAAGAAAGATTTTATATAAATTTTAAATATTTCCCAATATATAAAAATTAGAATCTGGAGTCTTTAGAATATCTTATTTCAACCGATTTGGCCAGCACGTATTTAAATTAAATAAGTTTATTAAAATACATATAAATTTTATTAAAATGCATATATTTTATTTTTGGAATATTTATTTTAAAAACTTAATCTAAGTATCTGAACAAAAATGTTCTGTTTATTTAAAAATTATTAGAACTACCGATATCTTCTGTTAATTAGTTAATGAATCATAATAAAACCAGATACCATCTATATCACTATTTTATGAACTCTCACTTCTAAACTACTATTAGGTGTAGGGGTGTATTCCAACTCAGTAAACATACCCATAATGAATATCAAACACTCAAAGGATGGCAAACCCCACACCGAACCCATACCCATGTTTAATCCCAGCCAAAAGATCGTTTGGCAAGAAAAAATATCGATCGAAGGCCTTTTTTTCCTAAACTGACGTCACTCTAGAGCTTGACAGAAGAATATAATTTACGCTGAGCTGCAATTGCCATACCAATTTTTTTTTTAATATCGTTTGCTGTTTAACGATTAGAGGAAAAAGTTTTCTTTTCCTATTACGCTTTAGATATTATGGAAAATTAAATTTATTGGCCAAAAATAAGTTATTTTTGATGCAGAAATCAATTTATTATTTGTAATAGAACATTTTGAACAAAAGTTGTTCTAATAATGGAATACAAAAAAATATTGTTACTTGTCTATAATTTACTTCAAACGATATTCGTAACTCATCTGTAAAAGATTCTTAATTAGAAGAGTAAGAAAATGTTATAAAAAGTAAGGTTTTTTTTAAAAAATATTTTTACTCGTCTATAATTTATTGAAAAAGATATTCGTAAATGATATGTAAAATATTCTTGATCAGAAGAATAAGCAAATATTATTAAAAGTAAATTTCTTATTGATAAAAGAAAATTTTGGACAAAATTTATTCTAATAATTCAATATTAGATTGGTTAATTTTAAAAAAATATCGTTACTTGTCTATAATTCATTGCAAAATATATTCGTAAATCATCTGTAAAAATTTCTTGATTAGAAGAATATGAAAATATTATCAAAAGTTAATTTCTTACTGATAAGAGAAAATTTTGAACAAAAGTTCTTCTAATAATGTAATTCTGTAATTGGTTAATTTAAAAAAAATATTGTCTATAATTTATTTCAAAGATATTCGTAAATCATGTGTAAAATATCCTTGATTAGAAGAGTAAGAACATATTATCAAAAGTCAGTTTCTTATTTATAATAGAAAATTTTGAACAGAAGTTATTCTAATAATGAAATACTAGAATTGGTAGAGTAAAAAAATATTGTTACTTTTCTATTGCAAAAGATATTCGTAACTCATGTGTAAAAGATCCTTGGTTAGACGAATAAGTAAATATTATCAAATGTTAATTCCTTATATACAATAGAAAATTTTGCACAGAATTTATTCTAAAAATGGAATACTAAAATTGGTTAAATTAAAAAAATATTGTTACTTGTCTATAATTTATTACAAAATATATTCATAAATCATCCATAAAAGATTCTTGATTAGAAGAGTAAGCAAATATTATCAAATATCAATTTATCTTTACTAGAAAATTTCGAAGAAAAGTTATTCTAATAATGGAATACTAGAACTGGTTAATTTAAAAATAAATATTGTTACTTGTCTATAATTTATTGCAATATATATTCGTAAATCATCCGTTAAAGAACGTTGACTAGAAGAGTAAGGAATTATTATCAATGGTTAATTTCTTATCAATAGTAGAAAATTTGAACAAAAAGTTGTTTTAATAATGGAATACTAGAGTTGGTCAATTTAAAAAAAAAGTGTGTTACTTGTCTATAATTTATTGCAAAAGATATTCGTAAATCAACTGTAAAAGATCCGTGATTAGAAGAGTAAAGAATTATCAAAAGTCAATTTATCTATAATAGAAAATTTTGAACCAAAGTTATTCTAATAATCGAATACTAGAATGAGTTAATTTAAAAAAATATTGCTACTTGTCTATAATTTATTTCAAAAGATTTTCGTAAATTTCAAATGCACATGAACAGGAATCCATTGCAGGATACACATTCTGTGCGAGCAATGAATTTGCTCTAAAAGAGATATAATGTTCAATGAAACTGACCAAAATATATATGAAAAAAAGACATTTTGTAATACTGTTTAAGTGGTTTTGCAATTAAATGGTATACTTTTTATTTTTCCAAAAACTTTTAAATCTTTGAAATAAGTTACAAAAAAATTTAATTGCCCGTATTTCTAATGCTGAAAGATTAAAATAATAATAATAATAATAATAATAGCAATTGAATGTTTTTCATTCTAATTCGATGAACAATGCTTTGGTATTTGACTTCTGACATGATCACGAATTTTTAATGAATTCTGTAGAATCAAATAACCAAGAAATCTGACAATAAGTTTCTCAAAAGGAAAAAATCTACATCGGTAAAGAAAAGATTTTTATCTCATTTATCAAACAAAATTAATGTTCTTCGTAGACGTTGGAAAGAGTTAAATACATTCACCCATTCTGGCATCTGACAGAAAAGATTTATTCGATTTCTTTGTGCGCAAAAATCGTTCCTTTTTCTGCTTGCTTGTTCAAATAAATCTTCCTTTTAGCGAATGTTTAAATCGCTTATAACAGGTATTTTTCTGGCCGTTAAGCAAAATAAACAGGCAAATTACCAACAAAGGTATTTGATAGATTTATATTTTGGGCTAAATTATTATTTTCAAAACAAATTTAGCTGAAATACAAGTTTTCAAAATATTACTGTGCCCAAAAAGTAAAGAAAATTTTTTTTTCAAAAACTCTTTATTCTTCCAAATTGATTTCATCGCCTTCAACGTAATCCCCTCTGGACACAATGCACTTATGCCAACGTTTTTTTCCAATCACGTTGAATCTCTTCAATCGACTCAAAACGGTGTCCCTGTAGTGGTCTTTTGAGTTTAGGGGATAGCCAGAAGTCTCACGGTATGAATATGGTGGCTGTGGAACGGTATGGGTCTCATTTTTGGCGAAAACGCCACGGAGAATCAATGCAGTGTGAGTTGGCGCATTCAGTGTTTTCGGTACCAATCGAGATATGACGCGTTTGAGGTCCAAAATGGAATTGACCGATCCTTCTGAAATTACAACATCAGCAGAAAAGGTTTCTAATTGTAAATCAAAGGGTTTGTAAGCACAAAATCTTCGACGACAGCTTCTTCGATTGAAGTCGATGGTCGACCAGAGGGCTCTTCGTCTTCAACGCGTTCTCTGCGTTCTTTGAACTGTTTATACCACTTCTAAACATTTCTTTCCGACATAGGACTGCTCATCGAATGCCTTCTGTAACATTCTATACGTTTCCACAAACAAAATTTAATGCAAGTTCTTCGCTCAATGAATTCAGACATTTCAAAAATCGCCCGAATCAGTTTGAGCGTCTCACAAAGCCAAGCGTAACTCAAACACTAATGAATATTTTGTCGTCAAATTTCACACAGATGTCAAGGACAGTGCCATCAACCTAAAAACGAAAAAAAATTGAAAATTCCATAAGCCCCGGGAATTTTAAATTGAAAATTGATCTTATTTTTTGGACACAGTAGTATAATAGAAAATTTTGAACAAAAGTTGTTTTAATAATTTAATACTAGAACAGGTTAATTTAAAAAAATATTGTCACTTGTCTATAATTTATTTCAGAACATTGTCGTAAATTTCAAATCCACATGAGCAAGTACCAATTGTACATAGACATTCTAAGCAGTGGATTTGCTCTAAAATAAATATTATGTTCAAGATCATACTTAAAACTGTAATCTATATCGAAATATATAAAAAAGAAAATCTTTTTCAAATGCTTTGTAAGCGATTTTGCAATTAAGTGCTATCCTTTTTATTTTACCAAAAATTTTATATCTTTGAAATTGGTTAGAAAAAATATTTAATTGGATATAGTTCTATTATTGAAAGATAAAAATAATAATAACAATTGAATACTTTTCCTTTTAATCGATGAACAATCTTTGGTACTTTACTTCTGGCATGACCACGAATTTCTAATTAATTCTATAGAATCAAATAACCAAGAAATCTCACAATAAGTTCTCAAAAAAGGAAAGAATCTACATCGGTAAAGAAAAGATTTTTATCTCATTTATCAAACAAAATTAATGTTCTTCGTAGACGTTGGAAAGAGTTAAATACATTCACCCATTCTGGCATCTGACAGAAAAGATTTATTCGATTTCTTTGTGCGCAAAAATCGTTCCTTTTTCTGCTTGCTTGTTCAAGTAAATCTGCCTTTTAACGAATGTTTAAATCGTTTATTCCAGGTATTTTTCTGGTTCGTTAAGCAAAATAAACAGAACAAATTACCAACAAAGGTATTTGACAGATACATATTTTGCGCTAAATTATTATTTTCAAAAGACATTTAATAGAAATGCAAGTTTTCAAAAGATATTTAGTTTAAATACAAGTTTTCAAAAGATATTTAGTTTAAATACAAGTTTTCAAAAGATATTTAGTTGAAACACAAGTTTTCAAAAGCTATTTAGTTGAAACACAAGCTTTTAAAAGCTATTTAGTTGAAATAAAAGTTTTCAAAATAATGTCTGTATTGAAATTGTTATACAAGGATTTGTAAATGTTCAATATATATTTTTCTTTCTTTCAAAAAATATATATTGTAACGCACTATAACCAAGTCAATTGAATTTTAGAAAATACGATTGTAAGGGGAAAAGTTCTTTCAGTTAAAAAATGATTTTATTTTCCTACATAATCACCCTTGACTTCAACACGCTTGGTCCAACGTTTCTCCAACACCAGTATTCCTTCCCGGAAGTGAGACTCTGGAAGGTTGCAAAAATATCCATCTACTGCCCTCTCAACTTCTTCATTGGATGCGAAGAGCCTACCGGAAACAAATTTATTCAAGTTTGGAAACAAATCAAAGTCTGAGGGTGCCAAATCAGGAGATTAGGGGGGGATGGCCGAGCAAATCGTGCCCTAAATCCCTCAGTTTTCCCATCGCCAATGCACCTCTGTGCATAGGTGCGTTGTCCTGGTGAAAGATGACTTCTTTCATCTTCAATTCAGGCCTCTTCTCGCGAATTTTGGCATACAGCTAGTCAAGAAGGTTGGAGTAATATTCGCCTGTAATTGTTTTGCCTTTTGTAAGGTAATCAATTAACAGGATCCCTTTCGCATCCCAAAACACGCTGGCCATGACTTTTCCAGCAGATGCGATCGACTTCGCATTCTTTGGCGTTGAACCACCAGATTCCACCCACTGCTTGGGCTGCTATTTTGATTCTGGCGTGTTGTGGTGGACCCATATCTCATCCATGGTGACAAATCGCCGCACAAAATCGGTCCGATCCCTATTGAATTTGTCCAAAGTTTGTTGTGAAATTGTTGTGTATTCCTGGTATTTTTCTGGTCGTTAAGCAAAACAAACACACACATTACCAACAAAGGTATTTGGAAGATTCAAATTTTGTGATAAATTATTATTTTCAAAAGATATTTAGTTAAAATACAAGATGACAAATTTTCAAAATAACATCTCTATTGAAATTGGTACAGAAGGAATTGTAAATATTACTGTGCCCAAAAAGTAAAACCAATTTTCAATTTAAATTTCCCGAGCGTATTTCAATTTATGAAACAATTTCCTTTCTTTCAAAAAATATAAATTTTTAACACAATATAACAGATTCAATTGAATTTTGTAAAATAAATATAATAAATTTTCCTTCCTACGCCCAATTTCAGCTTTTATTTTTGGCAACAAAGATTAAATTACAAGTTAGAAATAAAGTTTTCAAGAAAATATATTTCCAATTGAAATTTGATTAATTTTTCATTCGATTAGAGAATGAAATAAAATTCGGAATTTTAAATTTACCCAGACTTTTCGAACTGAATTTAAATGTTCTATTTGTTTATTAGCATTTTATGGAGATTGATTTACTATGTTGGGTTTATAATTTCATAAGGGAATACATTTATTTACGTGAACTATATTTAATGTGTGTAGGTAGATAAATTTAAAGGAAATATGATATTATATATTTTAAAGGAAAGTTGATTTGTTTTCAATGCACTAATAAAATTTTACTATTTAACTTAACTATTCAAATTTAACTCAACTTAATTTGCTATTAAATTATAGTCAATTTATTCTGAAACTCAAAAGATTTTATTTATGAGAAAACATGATTAAAGATTTTCCATGAATTTCTCTACCATTTTATTATCCGTAAATTATATGAGGATTGTTTCGGGGAAAATGGGGTAGCATGTCTTGTACCATTTTTAACGTTTCTTATTGGTTTATTTTTTTTAAATTACATTCATCAGCTATTCTTATTGGTTTATTTTAATTTCTTTCCTGTGTTTTTGTACAAAATCGTTTGGATTTCTATTATATTTTTAATTTATTTTACAAGCTATTTTATTAAATTTCTTTTACTTGTTTTTTTTTTATAAAATCGTTTGGAATCCTATAGTTTATTATTTATATTTAATTTTAATTTTTTGCACGTACTTTTTTATAAAATCGTTTGAAATTTTATAGTTTATTTTATTTTTTTTATTTCTTTTGTTTTTTTACTAAATTTCTATCCTGTTTTTTTGTCGTTTAGAATTCTATAGTTTTTTAATTTTTTAAAATTTCTTTCACTGCCTTTTATAAATTTCTTTCAGCGTTTTTTTATCGTTTAGAATTATATAGTTTTTTTTATTTATATTTTTTTAATTTCTTTCACGCACTTTTTAATTAAATTTCTTTTGCTTGTTTTTTCATAAAATCGTTTGGAATCCTATAGTTTATTATTTATATTTAATTTTAATTTTTTGCACGTACTTTTTTATAAAATCGTTTGAAATTTTATAGTTTATTTTATTTTTTTTTATTTCTTTTGCTTTTTTACTAAATTTCTATCCTGTTTTTTTGTCGTTTAGAATTCTATAGTTTTTTAATTTTTTAAAATTTCTTTCACTGCCTTTTATAAATTTCTTTCAGCGTTTTTTTTTTATCGTTTAGAATTATATAGTTTTTTTTTTATTTATATTTTTTTAATTTCTTTCACGCACTTTTTAATTAAATTTCTTTTTGCTTGTTTTTTTTCATAAAAATCGTTTGGAATCCTATAGTTTATTATTTATATTTAATTTTAATTTTTTGCACGTACTTTTTTATAAAATCGTTTTAAATTTTATAGTTTATTTTATTTTTTTTATTTCTTTTGCTTTTTTACTAAATTTCTTTTAAGTGTTTTTTAATCGTTTGAAATTCTATAGTTTGTTTTTATTCGTTTTTAATTTTTTTCACGAGCTTTTTTATTAAATTCCTATTTCTATTATTATTATTATTTTCGATACTTTTCTTTTCTTGTTTGCTTAAGATTACTGCCATGCATTTTGTCATTACATTAAATTCTGCATTTTATGGATAACTTGTATATCGGAGCAGCCGATTAATTTTTTTTTATCATTGATTTCAAATTCTTGCGATTTTTTTTCCCCCGAAGTATTCAAGTACCCCTATTTTCAATATTATTAATATTATTCGTGAGTGCATTACCAGATATTTATTTTTTAATATTTCATAATCAAAAAATATTTAATCTTAATTTTGTTTTACAGTTTATACTCTTCACAGGTGGACTACTTAACATTTCAAATTAAGATTGCGCCTGTGAAGTTTGCGAACAAGAAATAACGATGCAACTGATCGATATAAGATATATCTATCCTTTGCTAGATACATTAATCTTCCTTTGCTAGATTCATCAATCTTCCTTTGCTAGATACATCAATATCGAAAATAAAAACCATCATTAAGTATAATCATTAAGTTCATTAAGTATAGGTTTTCCACTCTATCATATATAAATGTTGTGACTGTACACTGATGCATTAGATTGCAAATGTATTGGAACGGGGGAGGCAGTAATTAAAATAAGGGTGAAAATATAAGGAACAGAAGATAAGAATATTTTGAAAAACTATTCGCCAATTATTCAAAAACAGATAGCAACAATACTGACTGCAAAAGCAGATACCTACAGTTTGATTAATTATTACCTTGATCATGGTTTTTATTTATAAAAATTATCATTTTGGTACAGCTTTTTAATTGCATTTTTTTTTTTCATATTTAATGGAAAGTGGCTTTAAGTGCGATCACAAATTTATTAACAATGCATATGCTAATTAATCTGCTAATTATGGATGCGCTAATTATTCTTGTCTAAAATATGTTAAACAGGTACATCTGAATCTGACTGATAAAATGAAGATTAATTCATTGAAGAACTTTAAAAAGAATCAAATCATCAATATGTTAACGTCATCCTTCAGAAGGAAGGTGAGAGAATTACTTGTTGTTTGCGAAGATAAATGGCCAACCATTTGCGTATCCTATGAGAAAACTAGAAAATAGGGCAGGCCGAATGACAGACTATGTGTATATGATGAATATAGGTATGTATATGAAGATATGATGTCTATAGATATATTTTTGTTGTTTCTTATCCCACTTGGTAGACCAAACCCACGAACCCTTATAGACTCATGGTTGGAGGGAAAGGGGGCAGCTTCTGTTGTGATGGAGCACCCGTATGTAGACGACAGGCTTGATTCCGTGACACACTCTACAGTCATATGAGACCGGGACCTATTGCTTAAGTGGATTTCGAACCACTACAAACATCCATGGCACCGACAGGACTCGAACCCGAGACCTGTGGGACCTTGAGCCACAACGCTAGACATTCGGTCATGCAGTATATAGAGATGTATAGAGGCTAATGTCTATATGATATCTATATATCACCCTTTCTCGAATATACTTGTTTATTTAAGTAATTAATACACTTATTGGAATCGAACCCCAAATCCTGTGCACTACTACTGAGCCATGAATGATATTGAT
>BPLQ01009410.1:0-28897 GCA_021605075.1 Caerostris darwini
CATGAGCACAAGATGATAGTAGAGCGACAAACTAAACAAAACCTGATGGTGGCATGGATGTGTGTTAGTGGTCCGAAGTCCACACTAGGTTTCGGTCTCATTAGCCTAAAGGGCGCAAAAAATGACCGTAGAGATACAAACCAAAGCAAACTTTCATAACCCCATAACCATCCCCATTGTTTTTGTTAAATAGTAATGTCCTTGGGTTATCTAACAAATTAAAGTTAGAGCCATTCGACTAAATCTCTTCACAAACGAAACACAGTGATTCTGGATTGTCTTCATCTACAGTTATAGAAATTCCACGTACAAGTATTCACTACGGTCATAGACTTCACTTTTGCTGTGATTTCTTTGTTTGTTTCACTCTTGCACTTGAAACTCCTCAAACTGTTTCAATGTACTTGCAGCTTCTAATTCAGCAGGTTCAATTTCATTGCTATTGGTAATTTTCTGAACAATACCAGCTTTCAACCACTTATCCATTTTCAGGTACAGTATTAATAGTGTCATTCAAATTATAAGCATAATAACCAAACAGTTCAAATTAAACACTCATAAAAAGATACCGAGTTTATGTTTACTAATGAGTGATATTCAATGAGCACCCAATCGAACACTAAAATGTTGTCCCACTTTCAAACACGTTTCAAATAAAAATGTCGATTCTAGGAGATAAATCGAGATATATCTAGAATAATTACTACAAGCGAAAAAATAGCAAAATAGAACAAACTTTAACGAGAAAGCAAAAGGCATTGCCATTTTATGAAAATAGAAAGAAACTAACTTCTTTATGTTTATAAATTGGATGATTTGTAATCTAATTGGAGCTTTAATGAAGTTAGCACCACTCGACAAAATCTCTCCACAAACGAAGCACAGTTATTTTGGATGATCTTCTTCTCCAATTATTGAAAATCCATGTAACATAGCATAATGAAATTTCAAGACAGCAATGTTATATCTAAAGAACTTATCATGAAATCTGGAAACTACAGTGAATTCTATCTGAAAACTACGATGAAGGGCCATCTGGCAAACAGAAACAGACCTGAGTCAATGCTATACACGGAATCTGGAAGATCTAAGATTAAATTAAAAAGAACAAGTAATATAAAAAAAAAAACTTTTTAAAGTCAATTCCTACTTTTTTTTCACTCTATGGCAGAAAAGTCCTTTATAAATAATTTTCATTCATTTTTTTAAGTTTATCTGGCGCCATCCATTGGTAGATATATGCAACTTAAATCTAAAAAAAAACTAAAGTTAATTAATCAATTAATATTTGAGAAAACTGTATTGACATCCAGTGTCATCCACAACAAGTTAAAAAAAAATGTGTTTGAACTTGAGTGGATGAATAAAAAGTATTTTATGAACGATTGAAAACTTGAACAAGATATATATAGGGAGAGTGTGAGCTAATAGAAGGAATTGAATAAAAGGCTCAAAAATAAAAACAATTAAATTTCTGAGAGCAGAACATTTTTTAAAAACAAAATCAACTCCTAGAAAGTACAATTGAGGAAACTGTAGAGTTTCAGGCACCACACATAATCTATGTTCTTTTTTCGCTATTTACAACTACATGCAAAAGGGCATAGGATTGCTACACCCACCCACTAAAAGGTCAATCTAATCAATCTAAATCAATTATGTGGTGGGCTTCGAGAAGGAGGATTGTATGCAATTCCAACCCCTCACACCACGCTACCGAAATGAGACTTAATTGGGAACCCACGCATGCCAATTAGAGTCAAAATCAATGGAGGTCTGTACTCTTTACTGATGAGTGCAGATTTTGTTTGTAACGTCATTCAAGAATATTGCTATTCTGACAGAAATCCGTTAATATATCCGTCCTATCCATGAAAGGTACATAGATATGGAGCACCTTTCTTATATATATATAATTCCATGAGGCCCTGTTACTGTTCAGTTACAGAGAATATATTTTTATCCAATATCTCGTTCAAGTTTATAAATATCTATCATTTTGCTTACTGAAGTTGATAAACGGTTTAGCTGTTAGAAGGATATCCAAAAAAATATATCAAAAAAAATTTCAAAATTTCAAAACAAAGCTCATTTCTAAAGAGGTAAAAATTTAAGTTCAAAATTAAATTTATAACTATAAATTAATTAAATTAGTTTGGGCAGTTTGAAAATATATAATATTTTATAATTATTGTATAATTATTTAAGTCGCAAATTCGTTTTTAACTTATTTTAAGTAAAATTAGACTAAATGTAAATTAATTAATTAATCAATTTTATTAAAAACAATTTTTAATTAAATATTTATCATAGTTGCAAACAGTTTTGAAAAAATTAAGCCTGAAATTAACATTGAAAGTTTTATGGTATGGAAAATGAAATATTGCTTTTTTTATGAATTGTTGAACTCATTTTCAAAGAGCTATAAAACGAAGGTGAAAATTAAATTTATTACAATAAATTAATTAAAATAGTTTGGGCATTTTTAAATGGTGGTATTTTTTTAATTGCTTTATTTGCTTTATGAAAAACATTAATTAAATTGTAAAAAAAAAAATTCTCAAATTCTTTTTTAACTTATTTTAAATAAAATTAAACTAATAGTAAACTAATTATCCTGTTTAGAATTAATTACATTCCTACCTCTATTGTTTAATTTTTTGCAGGATTTTTTTAAGATAAATAAGAGTGACTACATTTAGAATAACAAGTAATATAAAAAAATTTTTTTGTCAATTCCTTCTTTTTTTTCACTATATTGCAGAAAGTCCTTTATAAATAATTTTCATTTATTTTTTTAAGTTTATCTGGAGCCATCTATTGGTAGATATATGCAACTTAAATATAAAAAAACTAAAATTGACTAATTAAATTTAATTACTGAATTAATATTTAAAAAACTGTGTTAACATCAAGTGTCACCCACAAGTTCAAAAAAATGCATCTCAACTTGAGTGGATAAATAAAAACTGTTTTATTAACGATTGTAAACTTGAACAAGATATATATAGGGAGAGTGTGAGCTAATAGAAGGAATTGAAATAAGGATCGATTTATTACCTTTCTTCATTAATTATTAAATTTTTTACGATAGACCAATATTCCATAACATCGTCTTCAAAAGATCAAATCAAATTATCAGAAATCTTTGTAGATGATAAGAGACCTTATAACACAATATTTAATCAAAAATAATGTATGCATATGGCTTACAGGCAAGTTATAATTAATTTATACTGCCCTTGGTATTCCAATATATACAATTCTGTCCTAACCGATTAGGACATAGTGAAATTAGACTATTGATTTTAAAATAATATAAATCTAAAATTAATCTTGAAAGTATTCTTTTGTAACAAGCTGTATTTTAATAGCAGGTAAAAAAAATCAATAAGTTCAAAAAATAATTGTTGATGAAGTTTGCTAATAGAAAGAAAATACTTAGAAAGATATTAACTTTTTATTAATTGTTATTTAATTAACCAAGTAATTTTTAACTCAGTTTTTTTCTCATCACATTTTACTTTAATTCCCAAAACAAAAAATTTCTTACTTAATATAAAGTTAGTTATTTATACTTTATATATTCAATTTTTTCTAGTTTTACAGCCGCTGCTTTTAATAGATAAAAAAAACGTTTAATTTACCACCTTTTTTAGGGGGTACGAACATTGTTGCTAAAATGTTAAAAAAGTTATTTTTCCCAATAAAAATAAATAACAAAGCTGTAAAGCTGTAATAAAAAGCTGTAAAGCTGTAAAAGGTAAAGTAAAAATGCTGAAAAGTCATTTTAGCAAAAATGTTTCATGCATATTTTTAAAAATTAGTTTTGAGCACATTAGTTTGAGAATATTGTATAATAATAATTGTATGAATTTATTTATATCAACTTCTTTATTAATCTTGGATCCAATACCTATAACAATCCTATTTAACATAATACATTTCTATAACATCCCCATTTCAAATAATGTATTTCTATAATATTCCCATTTAAATTAATATAGTCCTATAATACCCCCTTTAAAATAATCTATTACTGTATTATTTCCGTTTAAAATAATACATTCCAATAATACCCCCATTTAAAATAATGTATTCCTATAAAATTTCCATTTAAAATAAAACATTCCTATAACATTCAAATTTAAAATAATACATTCCTATAATATCCCCTTTTAAAATAATACATCCCTATAATATCACCATTTAAAATAATGTATTCCTATAAAATGTTCTTATAAAATAATACATTCCTATAATATCACTTAAAATAATATATTCCTATAATATTTCCATTTAAAATAATATATTCCTACATAATTCACATTTTCTGTATAAATGCACATTCAAACATATTTAATACGCGAAATTCCTTTTTTCTTTCGTTTACAACAAAAAAACAAAAAATCACAATATTTTTATCAAAAAAATTATTTTAAATATAATTAAAAAGTATATGCTTAATTATTTTATAATTAATTAAAAAAAAAATTTAATAATTTATAACAAAGTTTGCAGACTATTCAATTACATTAAAATATTTATTACACCAAATGTATACAAATTACTTTCCATAATTCTTGAAAATTTTGATATGAAAGCTACATGTTACATAGTAGGAATTGATACAAAAATGGTATTTTGAAATATTTCCAAACCTATAAAATTGAAACATTACTTTTAGGAAAGTTCCTAAATAGGGAATAAGTTAATTCAAACTATTCCTTTTTTTAACCTTTCTAAACCATTGTGAAACCACCTCATTAAGACATTTTGAATTAAATAAAAGACAGCGAAACTAAATTCCTCTCCACTTGGCCTTTCAAATGGCAGCTCTATTCACGCTAACCTTTTGAAATATAAAAGAAACCAATCCACGTTCTGATCACAGGTGCCGTAAATTCCTTGCAAAAAAAGAATGAAAAAAATGGAATTTAAACTGTTCTTTGAAGAGAAAGGGACAAATGCCATACGGATCTTTTTGTAATAACTTTAAGTTCCTACAGTGAGAGAAAAAAAACATTCTGCAAAAAAAAAAAAAAACCTCTTCTCCTCCTACTAAAAAAAAAAAAATAGAAGCCAGTTGTTATTTCCCACAGCAACAAAACAATTTAAATTCTAGATCTCGAAAAACGAAATAAAAAAATGGCGGCTGTAACTAAGTGATAAAAGAAAGAAAATAACATGACGATATTCTTTCAGATGGTTTCTTTCCTCTTTTATTTTTTATTCAAAGGAAGCAGATATCGATTTCGTAGTGTAAAAAGCACTAAAACCAGATGTTTTTGCTTTTATATAAATTTTCTCGCGAAATGAAAAGCTCAAGTGTAATCTTTTCCCGTTTAAAGTGTAAGCGTTTCCTGTTCGCCACTGTTTGGTTGTTGTTGCTGTTGTTTGTTTTAAAGAATCTGCAGAAATGACTGCGTTTAAAATAAATGAGAACCGATTCCTTTCATTTGTTATTAAATTCATAATATTCCATACCATCCTAGTGTCGAATGATAGGGGAAATTTATCAAAACGCTTGAGATTGGCAAAATTTTATAAAATTGAAATTTAATCTTTAATAAGTTGGTAAATATTGAAGTATTTTAAGTATCCAAAAGAAGTTTAAGTGACGAGTGGTTCTTTTTGATAGCATTTTGAAAGTGAAACTTTAATTGTTATCACCCAGTACATTGCCTTATTATGATAAAAGAGAATAATATTTTATATTGATTTATTAAAATTGTAGAATTTCGGTTTTACATTTTTTTTATAGACACTTTAACTCATATGTTTTCATTAAAATATTCGTGAAAATTAATTTGTAAAGATTAAATTATCAAATATAATTTTTAAACAAATTTTTAATTAAAATTTAACAGAATAAGTAAATAAACTTTTAGTTAAATATTTAATAGAATTTATGGGCCTATTCCATATTTTTAAATTTAACTTAAACGTAACCATACCAAATTACGGTAAAATAACGAAACCAAAAGATGATACGTGCTGTTAACATTTTCACGTGTTTCCAAAACATGTAATTAAAATCGCAAAATAGGAACCGTGGAAATTTGGCGACTTTTTTGTGGCGACAACTGGTCGATAATTCACCAAAGAAGTCGCCAACGAAAATCATAACAGAAGATCATTTATGAATATCAATATATCCCATAAATTATGCGATTATATTTTCAGAGTTTGAAATTTATGATACTTTAATTTAAAAGTATCATTAATTTCAAACTCTGAAAATATAATCACATAAATAAAGAAATATTTTATATATATCAAAGATAAGAATTATTCAATGATAAAGAATTATTTTAAATTTTAATCAGAAAAAAAATTGGTCAAAATATTTCAAAATCCTTATTTGTTCTTTTGAATTTATAAATATGAAGATATATTTATTTAGAATATTAACAAATTTAGATAAAATTATATCAATATGTTAAATATAAAAACATTAAAATATGCAAAATTATTTTCTTACGTATTTATTCACAATAAATATGCAAAGTAATTTCACAAAAATGTTTGATTTTCCCAAAATATTGAGCTAAAAGTTTAATGTACCTTACAAAAAAATAAATAAACTTGCAAGAGTTAGTTTAAATTCCTTACTTTTTACTCATATTTTGTAAATAAATCCACGAATTTTAATTTTCATAAACGACTTTACTTTAAGAATTACTTTACTTTTCGAAAGAATTACTTTACTTTAAGAATTACTTACCTACAATTTAACTTGGATTCCGAACCACTAACAAACATTCATGCCACCACTAGGATTCGAACCTGAAGCATATTAGAGCGTTGTGGGGGTAGTGTTACTCTCGTCCATAGCATATCTGCGAATTACATTTTTGCCCCTTGGGTAATTCTAAATGAGTAACAGCGGTGCAGCCCTTACCTATAGCATAAAGATAACTGTCTCTGTACTGCCAGCTGCATTAGAAAAAAAAGTATTATTATTTTTCTTGGACTATAGATGGCATCACTGCGTTATATTTCGATATATTATGCTTTGTATGTTGATAGTGAAGATTATTGTTGTTGATGAATTGAATAATTGTTATTAATTATTGTCTTGCCGAAATTGCTTGTTTTTAAAAGTGAGATTAAACATTTATTGTTGAAATGCATCTTGCTTTAGTTGATCTGAGAAAGACATATGGTATCAGAAATATTTAATGAGATAATGACAGTAATTGCTGAACAGACAATAATAACTCCAAGCAATATCCTTCTGTAACAAGCAATAGATAAAAGAATCCTTCAAACCACAGCTATTCTCCAGATTTTCATCATAACACAAATAACAGAAAATAAACCATAGTTCCAAGAATATGCTTCCACTCAACAACTTAAGTCTCGAGGAGGATTTTAACGGATTAGAATCCAATTACTTAGTTACTATCAAAGTAAAGTTCGACGAAACTGTCCTTTCTGCATTTATTGATATTGTAAACCTAATTTCATGAAGATGTTTATGTCAAAATTCGAGGAAAGGTGGAAGTTTTAAAAATCAGGAATTGGGAGAGACAACAGTGAAATTATTGGTTGCTTTGAAAAACGATATTGATAGCTTTTGATGAAGATATGCTTCGTGTTGTTCCTAAGTAAATAATGAAATTTGAAGTTATTCTAAGTATTAAAATTTTAAATCATGTCATAGTATCTTTGGTAAAATCGAAAATTGGGATTGGCGTCAAAAATGTTTTTCGCCAAAGTGCGCTAAAATGACGAGAACGATTCTAAGTGAAGATAATTGCAATCCTATCTAATTAGTTACCTAATTCCTACTAAATTAGCTCGATTTTTCGAAACAGAATTTAAATTTTAAAGAAATGCTGAAATTGTTAGGAAATTTGATGAAAAAATTGAGTGAAAGTTACTGAAAATTTACGGAAATTGTAGGAAAAATGTACTTACCCCAGCATGTTGGAATAAAATTAAACTGCGTAGTTCACATAGGATTGTTTACCACCCAGAATAAGGTCCTCTTTCATAATGGCATCCATGCAGATTTCTCTACAAAAACTCTTCCAGTCAATCACAGTATTCAGTGCATAATTTCATCAGCTACGAATCCAATTATGCGTAATTCTCATAATATCGTACAAACACTTATTTTATTGAAAAAAAATACGAATTTTGACAAAATGAATCTCTTCGCAATTTGTGCTATACCATTAAATTTCAATCTGCATCTTTCAATCTTTCAATATATATATATATATATATATATATATCAGATTTATCTGTCATAATAATTAGAATCTAACATTTCCACAAGTAGAATACACGACATTCTCAGCAATCAAACCTTAAAACATACACCATTCAATAGTTTTCAACTATTGAATGGTGCCTTTATATTCCAAATCTCTGCTGTAACACCCTTCATTCAATATTGAAAAATACCTGGAATCTTTGTTCCCAAAATAAAATTCTTCAATATCAGACATTACTAATCGAAAGTCTTTGATCAGCACGCAAGGAAAGAAAACAACCGCTCCAGCATGAACAGGTAATGAGTGAAATTAATTATTAAAATAACGGGTTTTAATCTTTCTAGAACATTCTAGTAATTGAATTAAACCAAGTAATTATTCTCGGCCAATCAAAACTACGCAATTAATCATGGCCAATCATGCAATAAGTCATACCTTGGTTCCCTCATTTGCCGCCAAATTCAAATCTGCCAAGTCGCCAAATCCCAATGGCCCCTATTTTGCGATTTGGCCGTATCTTTTTCTCATGACTACATTGAAATAGCCAAAAAAAAGAAAATATGTTGACTAACTAAGTGGTGGTAGCAAATTTCATTACCCTTCAAGATAGGAAAATAAAATGTGTTTATATTATGTTTTTATACAATCTCTTACCAATTATTATGTATTTAATTTCTTATATTTATCATTGCTTACTTCCCCTGCTAATCTCATTATTTCTCAATATTTACTAACATTTAAAAAAAAATCTAGGTGTAAAGAACTGAAATAGTTTGAAGCTAGAATTTCTTCTAGTTTTTTTTAAACTGAAAATATCATGAAAAATTCTCTACCTTCACTTTTGTTTTTTTTTTTTTTTTTTTTTTTTTTTTTTCCTTTACTTCTTAACACCTTTTTCCTAAAGATTCGCTACAAAATACTAAAAGAAAAGTTTCCGAGTGCGAAATGCACTTCTTCAAAGTTTGATGCATCTCAAGAGCATTTCCAGCAATGCGTTTACAAAAAAAAAATCGAAGGACTTTTCTGTAATAGTTCTAGATTTTTACAATTCGGATAGATGTTGCAACCTAAATACGACACATTCTAGTTACAACATGTAAAACTTCGAATTCAAAAATAAAATTACCCCTTTAAATTTATGCTTAAAATAAACTCAAAACATATTTTCTTGTTTTATAGTTAATATGAATTTAAATTTATTCTTAAAGTAAACTATACATATACACATATACACGTGTGTGCGTGTGTGTTTGTATAAATATTGTAAATTAGTTTATGCATATATATATATATATATATATATATATATATATGCACCCTTTTGAAAACCTAATTTACCAATTTGCATTTTTGCAAATCAAGTTTAACCTTCTCAAAATTATGGGTTTATTTATATGTTATCATTGCAAGTATGTACGAGTATGTTTATAAGATCATATATATATATATATATATATATATATAGTGTGTGTGTGCTTACGTCTAAATATATATTTCTTCATGAGTATGGATCTACTAGTATGGATAAACTTATATGCTTGAATATGCGTGATGATAGGCATACGCTAATCTTGTTTTTTTATTCAGTAAGCAAAATTATGTGTATATACTCAATTATAATGCATATTTTCTTACACGTACAACCAAATGTATTATGAGTATATGTATGTGTGCGTCTATCCTTGTGTTAATATATGCGAATGAGCATTTATATATGCATGTTTTTGAATGCGTATGTATATATGTACATATTTAATTATATATATATATATATATATATGCGTGTCTAGCATGTCTATATACAAATGCGTGAGTATGTATGTAAGCGTAAAGGTATATAACACACTTGCTTTATGACACGCTTTACACCCGCTTACACAAAGCCGTACACACGCGCACAAATATAAAGGCAAATACATGCAAAAGCAAACATTCACATATACAAAGAAACGCTCATGCATTCATTTATACCCATAAACAGAGGCACATGCAATTTCATACACATTCATCTACATTAACATGCGCACAGGCACATTCAGAAACATACACATGAACATAAAAGCAAATGTACACACATGCACATAAGAGCACATGTATACATTTAATATACATATATACATGCATGTACATATATGCACGCACATGTATAAATACAAACGCACATACATACATATACACTCATGTCCATAAATTAAGGATAATGAAGTTCAGGCAAAGAAAGAGACAGAAGCAAAACAAATTTGACTTATTTGTAAAGTCTATTTATTAAACAAAAGGTAAAGGGAAAAAATGCTATATGTTTGACATAATTAATAACAATTGCGATTTTTACTCGCTGGAGCAAATTTCAAAAAAGAACCTATTTACAAAAAACAGTATAATATGGTTAGTATGATGGTTAATATGGAGTATGTCTCCCGGACGATGCAATACAGGCCTTACAACGCCTAGGCATTCTGAGTATCAAATTATCAATCTGATCTTGAGGAATATTACACCACTCATCAAACAATGCCCTCCGAAGCTCCGGTTGTCAGGTGGGAGGGGGTTGACGGGCTGCAATTCGTCAGCCAAGCATATCCCACACATGCTCTATTGGATTCAAGTCCGGTGAGTATGCTGGCCAATCCATACGGGTGATATCCTCCAATTGAAGGCATTCGTCTACAATGTTTGCACTGTGAGGACGGGCGTTGTCATCCATAAACAGAAATTCAGCACCCATGGCGCCCCGAAACAAACGTACATGTTGTTCCAGAATGACATCCCGATAGATGTGGCCTGTCATCGTTACACTTTGAACATGCAGGTCAGTTCTGGAACCAAGAATAATTCCTCCCCAAACGAGCCATCCTGCACCACCGTAACGGTGTCGTTCAATGGTGTTCTCTTGGTGGTAACGGGTACCTGGTGCTCTCCATTTGAAAGTCCGGCGAGAATCAGACTGCAAACTAAACCTGGACTCGTCGGAAAACATCACACCACACCACTGTTGCGGTGTCCACAATGCATGCTCTCTACTCCAGGTTAATCGCAGGCGACAATGAGTTGCTGTAAGTGGAACACATCTGACAGGCCTACGATCATATAGACTAATGAGCCCTAAGCGTCTGTACACGGTCTGCCTTGAAACTGTCGTACCGGTAGCTGAAGAGAGCTGATGAGACAGGTCTGATGCTGTGCTCCGACTGTTTCTTTTGGCAGTAACTGCTAAATACCGGTCCTCATTCGGCGTTGTAACTCGGGGGCGACCTGTGCTGTAACATCTACTCCCATTACCATCATCTTGGAATCGTTGCCAAAGCCTGGAGATGACACTCTGGGCGATTCCAAGTTCCTCGGATACTTCCAGCTGGGTACGTCCACATTCCAGTCGTCCGATAATTCTACCACGTAAAAAATCATCCAAATGCTTCCTTTGTGTCATAACTATGCGGTTATTGCACTGAAAGGCTTTTAAAGCGCTTGTGAACAATTTTACTTCTTTGCCACTATTCCTTATATACCCCTCTCTGACACTCGTCATTGTGACGTACTATCCGCGCCATCTGGTGGTTTCCTGTAATTTGCATATTCTTTTTCAAGATGTGTGTGATAATTCTACAGGTGAAATTTTTATTTTAGAGTTCAATTTCTGTGTGATTCTGAATTATCCTTAATTTATGGACATGAGTGCAAATACTTGTACATACATGAATAAACATGATCTTGTATAATTGATATACACGCTTATAAATACATACGAACACATGCACTCACAAATGAACAAAAAGAAAATGGGACACCTTTCATAACTTTTTTGTAATTATAATTAGATCTTTAAATAAGAGGTATCGTTGAAAATGGCTCGAAGAAAACTAACTTCTGACGCAATGCAGTTAATTAGCTGCTAACTCAAATATTTCCATTGCGAAAACCAAGATTTTCGTACAACCAAAACGCAATCGATTCAACATGATGAAATTACTTGATATTTTTTAGAGATCTGATTAACAATTTGAAAAATATAGGAGTCTATGAATTAACTTTCCCAATGTTAAAGAAACTCTCTCTTAATGAACGATTGGTGATTGTGTGAAAGTTTGCGATCGTCATTTTATATACTTGGGGTGATTTATTGCCTGCTGTAGTTTTTCCTAGTAAATAGCAGTTTTGAAAACTGAAATGATGGTGAAGAAATTAATGGAATGATTTAGTATTTCGTGGAAGAAATGTGAGAGAAAACTCCCAAAGTGTGAAGAACGTCAAGAAACTGTAAACTATGGGAAGATTCTTAACAATAATAAGATGGAAAATTACAGATTAAAAAAATAATGTCCTAGATCGGAGACTATCATATTTTAAAAGAGTATTGCCAGTTTCTTTTCTGTATTGATGTTTAAAAGTAGCTTTGTTACAGATACAATTAATTGTGATCAGTTGAGTAATGATAATGTTGCGATGTATTTTCATAATGATATTAGAATTCTAAATATATATAATCTTTTTGGCGCTTATGTTAAATGTGAACTACAAATTATTTGCACAACTTTTCAAATCTGTTCATTTGATGCTGAAGACTAAATTCAAGTTCTTGTGTTGTTGTTGTTGTTATTGTCGTATCCCATGAAGAGAACAAGGAAATCAAATATCGTGGTGCTTCCGAATAATATTGGCTATGTTGATTGACAGCTAGGAGTATAAATTATCTTCCGAGGAATGGTCCAGACAATGTATGGTGGCTGCCACATCTGGCCAATCAAAGTCATGATAAGGAGTAAGTTCGACATCAGGACAGTTGCCACATTTTTGGTATTTTTTGGCGTCATCAGCAGAATTTTTCATATTTTTGTGGTGCTTCATCCTTAATCTTGCGCAAGTATTAGCTGTTTTTCTTTCGGCATTTAGTTCTGTAATTTGGTATTTAGTTTTAATCTTAGAAGGAATTATAAATTTATATTTTGCCAAGGCATTTGCATCTGCAAGGGAAGTAGGAATGGCAGTGGGATCCGGTAGTCTGGCATTCTTCGCTAAAAAATCTGCAATTTCATTAAATTCCAAATCCGCATGAGCACAGATCCATTGCAGGATATAAATTCTGTAGAAGAAGTTCTTGTTGAAACTAATGTAAACTTCAAAAAACTAAAACTCTAACTAAACTTTAAACTAAAAAATATCCTTTTTACCAATAATCCAAAGCATAAGACTAGCTCCTTTTTCTTCTTTATAATTTCCAAATGACATAAATTTTACAAAAAAAAAACTATAAAAAGTAAAATACATGATAGGAAGAAACGTTGATATTTGCATAAAGATGCAATAAATCTCAATTTATCAAGATGAAAGAAATGTTTTCGTCGTAGAACCTTTACGAAAATTTGTAAAGAGACTTATAAACTAGGCAGAAAAAACACATGAATTATTTCACCATAATTTTAAGTAGTTTAGATGCCCGTAAAAAAAAGTTTTATTGCTACAAAAAACAGAAGGGAAGGTAAAATAAAATACATGATAAAATAAAAATTTAAAAAATGAAGCATTTTTATGCATGTGGTATTCTATAAATTAGAAATTTAAATTTCGAATACTGAAAAGTATTTTTTTCTCTAAATTTATGTCTATATACATATATATATGTGTGCGTGTATTTCATTAAATATTCGGAAAATGAACAAAATTTGTTCAATTTATTTTCATTGCAAAGATACAGGTAAAAATAAATGTAAAGAAAGAAAAATTATTTTTAAAGAAAAATTCATTTTTCCTTACATGTTTACATGTGCGTGGGAGTATACATTCGTTCCAGTACACAATCTTTTCCCATCTATAATTTTTTTTTCATTTTTAAGATAAAAATCAAAGTATTCGAAAGAGGAGAAACCAGATTTTTAAGTAATTTGAAAGGAGTTTAGATGGAAACATTGTATTTTCAAATACAAGTAGTCAAATTACGGTGATTACTTTTATAATTTAAAGAAAGCTTTAATCTAAAAATAGATTTTTTTTAACAAAAACGATGAATATAACAATTTCAAGCAAACTCAAAGGCTAATTATAAAGTATTTTAAAAAATAAGCATTAAGGAAGAACAATTTATCTATTGAACACAACAATGACCCTTATTTGTGATATAATGGCAGTCATTTTCCTCTCTCTTTCCAAAACAGTCTTTAAAGGAAACTTCATTTTGGTTTCCAAAGGCCATTTATATTTTCAGATAAATAACATCACAAAAAAGATGCATAACGTGTTTTTTATCTCTTACGAAATGGCCTCAAATGTCTTTTTTCTTCTTGGTTAAAATACGCCATCAAATAAATCATACTAAACTCTAAGAGCTTATCTTTATTGCTCTCAATGTTTTGAAGCAAATTTCTCATAACGATATGATTACTGTTCGAAATTGGTAATTGTATTTATAATAATGCCTATTTATTGCTAGTCCAATCAAACAAAGAAACTTAGAATAATCAAGCTACATCATCATCGTCTTCAGCAGTGGCTCAACAGCCCCATGGCCATCAGGCCATCATGGCCTCATGGCCACCCAGCCATCAGGCCAAAACCATCTGCTACTGAAAGATTTTAAGACAGGCTACACATAACACATTTAAAGACATATAAGTGGATAAGAAGGAAAATAAAGTATATGGTTACTATATATGGTATATATGTTATATAGTGTATATGGTTGTATATAGTTAATATGCGTATGTGGTGGTGTATATAGTTAATATGTATTTATATTATTAAGTATATGTATGGTTATATAGTTATTTTTGGCATAAAGTATATTCGTGGAAGAATTCTACTTCTAAGCCAAAAATAAAGATACTCAGGTACGCGCTGAATGTGTGAAATATACTTCCTCTCACGGTGAGAGTCTGTAGGCCAACTATTACGCAGGGTTGCGTTGAATATATTTCCTCTCGGGGTAAGAGATTACAAACTAAACGTTTCTCAGCAGAATCGCGGGTTTCTCTGTACTTTCTCTCCTGTTAACGTCTCGTGGTTTAATGAACATTTCTCCTGAACGCCACAGGGTGCGATCTTGCAGTGCGTAGGGGGAAGCACGATTACAAATGTTATTTATCGTTTTCACAATGCTTTTTGATTATGATTGATTAAAAACATAACTTAAACTGTTATATTATCATGTGCAGAACATATGTATGACAAATACAGTTTAATTTACACTTTTAACATTCATAACCAAATATATAGATAGACAGATAGATAATATTTTTCTTTTTTGAGAGGTCTAAATGTGCGGGACTTCAGGGTTTTTGTATTGCAAATGTTATAATGGTTTTATTAAAAATTTAATTATGTTTCTATAAAACACACGATAATTTACACGTAGCGAATACTGTTGTGGTTTTGTTCTGTAAAATGTTCGTAGTTGTAGCTCATTATTTAGTTCTTCTTTGTTTTTTGTATTTATGTGCTGTGTTCTTTATATATTTAAAGGGGCCCGGTAAGTCCTATCAACTCCATGTTAAATTCACAAAATTTATGTACCTTTTTCTCAGAAATGGTGAAAAATAGGGTTATGAAATTTTTATGGTAGTTACAATAACATGTTTATGCCATTAACATGTTTGTGTCTATATACTTTAACAGGCCATTTTGTTTCTGAGTAAAAATAAATATTATTGTTAATTATTTATTAAAAATCACTTTTAAACTGGCATTTTTAAAAAAAATATCAGTACCTAGAATGAATAATTCTCAACAACTCAGCAAACTCCCTGTGTTTAATATATGATATACCATATTATAAAGGACATTTTAATACTTATAATCATGTTCCTTTTTCCCAATATCAAAAACTGACTTCATAGATAATGAGAAAAAAGAACATGATTATAAACATTTTAAGATTAAATGTATGTTGCGCATTAATCTTAAAATGCTTATAATCATAATCATGATTAATAATAATAATTTATAATAGCTTTATAATCATAATTAAATGCATTTTATGGAAAGCTAAAAGATCAAACTATTTAATGATGTAAAAAAATAAAAATCAATTTTTTAGTGGAATTTCGCTTATATAACCTAATAATACCTCTTAATATAAAGAATACATGAACAGTAAACAAAGCCTAAAATGTGACATAAACAACAAATGAAAGAATAAGGAGTGAATAAGAAATAAGACCATTTTGCACAAGAAAAACTAAGAACGATATTCGCAACAAAATTGATTGTATTAAAAAAAGCTATAATAAGATTTGCAATGTTAAAATCCTGATGTGCCTCACATTCAGAACTCTCAGAAAAAAGGGGAAGTAATTGTTCAAAATCCGAAAGGCGTATAAGCTTCAGCAACGAAATTAAAAAATCATTTAACGTATACAAGAATCGAAATGTTGAACGAAAGAAACTGCATTGACAGATCAAAAAAGAACTTAGAATTCAAGCTTTTATGAGTCCGTATGTTTCAAAAGAAATTGATTTTCTATTCTTAGGTATTTAGATAATATCAAATTAAAAAAAAATAATCGTATGAGTAATTACATTTTATAATTAAAAAAAAAATAATTAATTTTGTAATTAAGTTTAAAATTATTCTGCAAACATTTAATTAATTTCAGTCTGCTATATTAATCTGTACTACAACAGAAAAACTCTCTTTGCTTAGACAAACTTTTAAAAAATATCCTTCCTTAGTTATTTACATTTTTTTTCCTTTAATTTGAATTATTATTATTTTTTTGCTTATTAGAATAATATCAATTAAATCTAAGTTTTCTGTACGATAATAAAATATATATGTTTTAAGCAATGAATTGATTAATAAATTGGAAAAAAAACCGCTTTAATAAATAACAAGTAATATAAAAAAAAAAAAAAATTTAAGTCAATTCCTACTTTTTTTTACCATATTGCAGAAAAGTCCTTTACAAATAAAGTTGAAATTTTGCTTTTACATCTGGCGCCATCTATTATTAGATACATGCAACTTAAATGTGAAAAAAATATAATTAATTAATTAAATTTAATTACTGAATTAATATTTGAAAAAACTGTATTGACATCAAGTGTCGTCCACTACAAGTTCAAAAAAATGTATTTTAACTTGAGTGGATGAATAAAAAGTATTTTATGAACGATTGAAAATTTGTACAAGATATATATAGGGAGAGTGTGAGCTAATAGAAGGAATTGAAACGATGTCACGAGACATTATGAAACTTAAATGGAGACTTATGAAACTTAAATGGAAAAGAATTTACCAGTAATGCATAAAAACAGAACTTTGATTAAAAGATTTAATAAACAAACTGATTAAATTCAGTTCCATATCAGAAGCATTTTATTAATATTATATTTTTCGCTTATTAGTGTGCAACTTTTTTATCCAAATTTATTTAATCCCTATTTTAATTTTAAATATTTATGTCAGATATCTTAGGATGTTTTTTTCAAACAAATTATTATTTTTATTATTTTTTCAAGATTAAATTTCGAAATAATT
Organism: Caerostris darwini; assembly: GCA_021605075.1. Lineage (NCBI taxonomy): Eukaryota > Metazoa > Arthropoda > Arachnida > Araneae > Araneidae > Caerostris > Caerostris darwini. The sequence goes on from BPLQ01009410.1 coordinate 17,695, forward strand.
CTGCTGTGTGATTGTTGTTGTTTCTTATCCCACTTAGTAGACAGCAACATCTAGATCAAGTTCAAGAAACAATTTGGTCTCATGGATAGAGGGAAAGGGGGTAGCTTCTGTTGTGATGGAGCACCCGTTGGTAGAAGCCTGACTTGCCTCCGTGACGCTGATTTTTACGCTGACCTACGCCCAACAATCATATTAGACGATACCTATGGCTTAAAGGGAATTCAAACCCGAAACCTGTGACACCGAGATCTAGAGCGCTAGTCACTCGGCCATCAGGTCCCCGAAATAGTTCAAACGCCTTTAGATTATTTATCTAATATCATAATGTTTTAAAAAAATATCAAAAAAATTATAATTGCTAATTGTTGGGTCTTAAATAGCGGGAAAATATTTTTAATTATTAATTGAATTAAATAATCGTTATGTAAAAAAATATTGAGAATCAAGAAAAGACAACAAATAACAATTTTTTCATTAAAATATATGTTCCATTTCAATTAAACTGTTCATTGAGTAAATAAAAAGAAATAGTCTTAAAAAAGGGCTTATCTCATTATTTTATTATTTTTAAAAAATATATTTTTGTTCATATTAATCATTGCTTTTTGTTCATTTTTAACAGAAGGGTGGAAACTTTACATTAAAAAAAAATAATCTAATAACTTAAACTTTGGTCATTTAAAAATGTTTCTAATGGATTAATATAAATTCCAGTTATAATTGAACTGTTCTTAAACTTTTGTTTCGTTTCAAATTTAGTAAAGTGATACAGATATTTTATATTAAAAAGTTTTAGCGAATAAAATTTATTTTTAAGATCCATTTCTGATCTTCTTTTATTCCAGTAAAAAATTCGAATGTCCCCCAATAAAGTTGAAAGTGGCGACGAAAAGTGATGAAAGAATGAAAGACGAGGAAAATGGGAAAGAGTTTAACTATCTTTTGATATAGAGAAAGACGTCGCGAATTTCTGGAATTCAGTACTTCGTAGAAAGTTAGTGTCAAGGCTATGTAGCTGCCGAGTTCTGTGAAATATGATATCAAAAATATTCAAAGAGATATCCAGAATGGAAGATGGCACTAACTTGAAAATTCTAGAGTATAGAAAGATAATATATATATATATATATATATATATATTGAATGTATAAATTTCTTATAACATGAGAAATTCTGCTGAAACTTTTCAATACAAACTTAACAATTATATATTTAAAAATATAAAAAAATGATAAAACTATTGAATTAATAAAAAATATAACAATAAAATTATTGAATTAATAAAAAAATCAATAAAACTATCGAATAAATAAAAAAAAGCACTGAAACTATTGTAAAACTAATTTCATTTACAAATATATTAATGGATAGGATAAAACTTTAAATCTTTGAATAATCTAATTTATGACTAGAATTCAGTACTTTGTAGATTGTTAGTGTAAAGGCTGCAGCTATTGAGCTGTGAAATAGGATATCAAAAATATTCAAAAGGATATCCAGTATGGAAGATGATGCTATCTTGAAATTTCTGGAGTGTAGAAAGATAATATATATATTTTTTTCTTCAATGTATAAATTTCTTATAACATGAGAAATTCTGCTAAAACTTTTCAATACAGACTTAACAATTATATATTTAAAAATATAAAAATATGATAAAACTGTTGAATTAATAAAAAATATAGCAATAAAATTATTGAATTAATAAAAAAATATGGCAATACAACTATTGAATTAATAAAAAAAATCAATAAAACTATCGAATTAATAAAAAATATAGTAATAAAACTATTGTAAAATTAATTTCATTTATAAATATATTAATGGATAAGATAAAACTTTAAATCTATGAATAATCTAATTTATTACTAGAATTCAGTATTTCGTAGAAAATTAGTGTCAAGGCTGTAACTATTGAGCTCTGTAAATTATGATATCAAAAACATTCAAAGAAATATCTTGAATAGAAGATGAAGCTATCTTGAAACTTCTGGAGTGTAGAAAGACAATATATATAATTTTTTTCTTGAATGTATAAATTTCTTATGACATGAAAAATTCTGCTGAAATTTTCCAACACAGACTTAACAATTATGTATTAAAAATATGATAAAACTGTTGAATTAATGAAAATATATAGCAATAAAACTATTAAAAATTTATTCATTTATAAATATATTAATAGATAGATCTTAAATCTTCGAAAAATCTAATTTATTACAAGATTTCTTCATCGTTATTTCATAAAATTCTAGTTATTCCAATGCATTGAAAATTTACTCTCTGTCATAAGTAATTATTTAAAATGTGAGTATTTAATAATTGTAGAATATTTGACAAAATGGTGAATATTTAATCGATTTTTTTACAAGTGATTCTTAATCATCGAAAATAAATTTTTTAAATGGAATTCGAATATTATAGATTTTAATCTAATTTACTTGCTATATGAAATGAAAACGCACTTCTCTTATAGAATACAATATTCTAAATTATCAAGCCACATTGCATTGATTTGCCATGTCAAGATGTGTTCGTCTTCTTTTAGGTCAAAATTTTAAATCATTGCATCAGAAATTTAAAAAAATGCGTTGTCACTTCTTCCAATTTTAAAATCAATTCTGTTAAACTGTTATGTTTATTAATTACTGCTAGATTATCAAAACATTTTACATTGATGTCAAAACATTTAAAGATGATAATAAGTGATATGGTACCAGATTAAAGTCTTTCAAAATTCTTATAAATGCATGTAGAATAGAAATTGATAAAAAAAAATTATAAATATTGATAAACTTAAAAACTGCTATGCATTTACTATTTCCTTTTCTGACCTTTCTGAACCATTCTAAAATAACCTCACTAAATATTTTTAATTTAAAAAAATTATTCATTGTAGCGAAATCAAATTCTTCTCTACTTGCTATTTTTTATTTATTTTAATTTTTACCAATTTATAAAACTTCTTGAAAACATTTTTAAAAAACATTTACTCGTTCTCATCACACCTGCAGAATATTGTTTCCAAAAAAAAAAATTAAATTTAAACTATTTTTTAAAGACAATGGGCAAATAGCATACTCATATTTTTAATAATTTCAAATTCCTTCAGTATCTTTATTTTTTTTTTAACTGTCGTTTCCCTCTACAACAAAAAAATTCAATAGCAGTTATTTCCCACAGTAACAAAAAAAATTTTAATTCCATAGCTCAAAAAATTAAAATAATATTTTCGATTACTAAATGATCAAAGAAATAAAACCGATTCGAAGATATTCTTTTAGATGGTTTATTTTTTCTTTTATTCAAAAATGAAACAGATATCGATTTCGTAAGAAATAAAGCACTAAAACCAAAAGTTTCTTGCTTCAATATAAATTTTCTTGTGAATTGAAAACCTTGCGTGTAATATTTTCCGGTTTAAAGTACAAGAATTTCCTGATCGTCATTTTTTTATTTGTTTTAGAAATCATTGGAAATAACAGCGTCGAAAATAAATTGGAATCGATTGGTTTACGTTTCTGTATTGATATTGAATTTCTTTAAAATATGCAAATATTCCAAAACATTTCATTTTCGAAAGGTGGACTGTTTTAATCGAAAATATTTGAACTTGATAAGTATATTAACAACACAGAATTCTAATTTGTAATTCGACTACGAGGCTTAAATCATTTTAAATATCTAAAAAAAAATTTTTTTTTAAGTAATGATATTTGAAGATTCAAATTTTTTGTCGTAAATTTATTTAAATAATTTATAATATTGTTTGAAATGTTTCATTTTATATATGTTTTTCAGAATACTTCGTTTTGTGAATTAAAAAAATAAAAAACAAAAATTATAAAACTTAAAAATCTCATTGTAAATTAATATAATTTTGTAAAAGATTGAAATAACTTTTTAATATGTATTTTATCTTACTTTAAATTATTACTTACTCACAGCAGATTTGAATTATTTCAAAAAGGCATTAATTCAGTTAAAAAAAATAAGTTTAAATTAATAAAAAAAGTAAGAGGTTTTCTTAAAAACCAAAAAAAAAAAAAAAAAAAAAAAAGATAAAAAATGTAAATACTTGCTAAAGTTTTAATGTGTATATATGGAAAAATCGAAGAATATGGACCATTGCGATTTGACATCAAAAAATTTTTTCGCAAAAGTGCGCCAAGAAAAGTAAAAAGTAAGTGTAAATAAGTGTATAAAAAGTAAAGTAAGTGTGATTGTAAGTGAAGGGAATTGGAAATAAAACACAAATCAAGGTTACCACATTTGGCGACTTATCGCCAAATCCCAATGGCTCCTATTTTATGATTTGACCCAAAGTTCATTATAAGGCGGTACAACGTGAAATTTCAATGAAAGTGTATCTTCATTAATAGTAATCATAACGCCCCTATTTTACGATTTGACTATATATATATATATGCAAGCTGCTTTCTCTTTTCTTATAAAAATTAAAACTACTATTTTACTACTTATCATTACATTGTAATTTTCAGTAACATTTTATTGTTTTATGCTTATTTTATCAACAAAACTTAAAAGTTACTTTTGACTGCTTTTAGAAAATTTATATTGCTTAAGCATTAAATAGATATATTTTAAACACTTCATAATAATTTGGCCACTTCCATAAATTTCAGGCGGGAATTCTTCAGGATTATCGTAAAGTTTAATGCAGTTTACCGATTATTTCACGAGTTTTATACTATCAATCATAGATATTAGCTTTACTATATCATCTTCACTTTCTGGGGGGGAGAGTAGGGCACAAGTCTCTATTAGGCCTCGTAACAGGACATTGTCATGTTTTTACATGAAAATGATATAAACGTTGGTTATGAAACAACATGCATTGAAAAATTGCATTATTGCACTCAGTTTTCTATTTAAACATAATTTAAATAATTTAATTTAAAGTAATAAATAATTTAATTTAAATAAAGTAATTTAAACAATTAAGTAATTTAAATTTAATAAAAAATTAAATTATTTATTTAAATTGTTTAAGTGATAATAATTTAACACATATAAATAATTTAAATTTAAATTAGAACAACTTAAATTTAAATAATAAACATTTAAACAACTTAAATTTAAATAATAAACATTTAAACAACTTAATTCATTTAAATAATTTAACATGATAATTAATATTTTGGTCATAATAGGTAAACAGAATAAAATTTATAAAGTATCAAAAATTGGTTTTCAATAAAAACTGATTACATACTGTAGCATTATTAATCTCTTTCTTCAGATAATTAATGTATCGAAGCATATTTTCTAATCTCTTGAAATAAGAAATACTTTACAGAAAAAGTGAATTTATTGTTACACAGTATAGAATAATTGTTAATAAATTGATATTCGAAATAAAATAAAAGGTGGTTAAATAAAAAGACTTCTTTTATTTAGAAATGTTACAAAAAATGAATACCTCTTGGAAGGTATTTTTTTTTTTTTTTTTGCTTTTGTTGGATAATCAAATTAATTATTTCTTTTCAACTTTTTCAGTTTTATACCCGTTTAATCCTCATTCAATAGAAAACAAACAATTATTTTTCACATTTCTTTTATGATATAGTGAAACAAATCAATTAATTAAACATAGAATAAGCTTCTTTGGGAAAAGTTGTAATTCAATAACATAATTTGTTGAGAAATGTGAAAAATTCATCGACAATTATAAGAGAATTTAATTTTTTTTTTTGTTGTCTGATATAGATCAAAAACAAATTCTATTCAATTTTTAATGTATTAAATATAGGATTAAAGGGATTATTAAGAAAGGGTGAGATGCGGATGGGATTATTAAGAAAATAAATTTTAAATTAAGCACATTCTTTGATTAGAATAAATAATTGATATTTTCAATTAGTTTAAAAAATTAGGATTTTGGATAAATTTAAAAATTTAGGAATTTGAATAAATTCAAATAATTATTATGTATTACATTTTTTTACCATTTCTACAAGTGATAAATTTATTTGATTTTGTTTCTTCTTAATTTTAAATTCCTGATGTGACTTTATTTTGTTTGTTATAATAGTAAATATAATAAAATAAGAACAAAAATAATAAAATAGCACTCACTTGGAGTTGTAAACTATATCAAAGTGTAATAAATATTATATTTCTTAATAACTAATATAATTATTAATCCAATAAAATGTGGTGAATGTGCTTTTTTTTTTGTATTAATACTACTGAGTGAAATACTTACTTTAATATCAATAAAATAGGGCCTGAATGGCCGAGTGGCTAGCGCTCTGGCGCTCGGTACCACAGGTTTCGGGTTCGAGTCCCGGCGGTGCCATGGATGTATATTGTGGTTCGGAATCCACTTTAAACTGTAGGTCCCGGTCTAATAGGATCGTAGAGCGTTGCAGGGGCATTGTTACTCCGCGTCCGTATCTTCAAGTTACACGCGCCCCCTGGGTAATGCAAAATGAGTAATGTCTGTGCAGCGCTTGCCTTAAGGCATCCAAGACCAAGCTGTCTAAGTGTTTGCCAGCTGCATTGGTATAAAAAAAGAATATTAATGAAATACCATTTCATCTATCAGCAATTTAAATTAGTAGTTAAGACGTTGATATTGTAAATACCAATGTCTATGCAAATTGATTTTGATATTGTAAATAATTGATATTGTTATTTACAACTACAATTGAGTGAATTAATAATGTCCGAGTTAAATAAAACATTCGGTCAATTGAATATTTTAATATATCAATAAGAGGAAGAACAATATTTTTTATATACACTGAAGTGACAAAAGTCATGGGATACCTCTTAATATCGTGTCGGCCCTCCTTTCGCCCGGCGAAGTGCAGCAACTCGACGTGGCATGGACTCAACAAGTCGTTGGAAGTCTTCTGCAGGAATATTGAGCCATGCTGTCTCGATAGACGTCCATAATTGTGAAAGCGTTGATGGTGCAGGATTTTGGGCACGAACAGACCTCTCGATGATGTCCCATAAATGCTCGATGGGTTTCATGTCGGGCGATCTAGGTGGCCAGATCATTCGTTGGAATTGTCCAGAATGTTCTTCAAACCAATCGCGAACAGTTGTGGCCCGGTGACATAACGCATTGTCATCCATAAAAATCCCATCGTTGTTTGGGTACATGAAGTCCATGAATGGAGAGAATGCTGAACATAAGCATTTCAAGTCAATGTTCGGTCCAGTCGCACCAGAGGACCAAGTCCATGCCATGAAAAAACAGCCCACACCATTACGGAGCCACCACCAGCTAGAACAGTGCCTTGCTGACATTTGGTCCATGGCTTCGTGGGGTCTGCGCCACACTCGAACCCTACCATCAACTCTTACCAACTGAAATCGTGACTCATCGGACCAGGCCACGGTTTTCCATTCATCTAGGGACCAACCGATATGCTCACGTGCCCACGAGAGTCGCTGCAAGCGATGTCGTTCTGTCAGTAAAGGCACTCGAGTCGGTCTTCTGCTGGAATAGCCCCAGAAATCCAAATTTCTCCGCACAGTTCTAACAGACAAATCCCTTGTACGTCCCACATTGATTTCTGCGGTTATTTGACGCAGTGTTGCTTGTCTGTTAGAATTTACGACTCTTTGCAGACGTCGCCGGTCTCGGTCGTTAAGTGCAGGCGGTCGACCACTGCGTTGTCCATGGTGGGATGTTATGCCTGAAATTTCATACTCTCGGCACACTCTTGACACAGTGGATCTGGGAATGTTGAATTCCCTAACGATTTCCGAAATGGCATGACCCATGCGTCTAGCTCCAACTAACATTCCGCGTTCAAAGTCTGTTAATTCCCGTCGTGCGGTCATCACCACGTCAAAACCTCTTCACATGAATAACTTGAACAGAAATAAAAGCTCTGCGAAAGCACTGAGCATTTATACCTGTTCTACGCGATGCTACTGCCATCTGAAAATTTGCATATTGCTATCCCATGACTTTTGTCACTTCAGTGTATTTAAAATAAGTTTTTAGTTGTGATAGAACATCTGTCCTAATTTTTATTTTCATAACAGTATGATAATATTTATAAGTTTAATTAAAATTTCAATGAGTTACAAGTTAATAAGATTTAAATTACACTGTAATTACAGTTTCAAATATAACAGGTCATTTGATATATTAAAAACAATCATTCATTATGAAATTATAATTAATTAATTAAGAGTTTTTGTTCCATATCATAAATATTTTACTAATAAGACTTCGTCCACACCAAGAAAGAATTTTCGACAAATATTTTTGGAAGGAGAATTCCAATCAAAGGAAAATTAAAAATACTTTTTTTCTCTTTGTGATCATTGCAAAAAGGGATTAAAAAAATGTTCATATATAATTTAGATTCGGAAAATTCTTTTCGAAGTTTTTTGTTTATTTCTAATTAAGTTGTTATTGAAAAAATGTGTTTTAATTAATAGAATTAAATAATTGCATGCAAAAAAATATAGAATAATAATGGCAAAAGAAAAATATGTTTTTAATAAGAAACATACATCATTTAATTAAAATTAGTTCCTTGAGGAATTGTAAGTAAAAATAGTTAAAAAATAATTTTCCTCATTGTTTAATGAGGAAAATTATTTGAGTGTTAAATGATAAGTACACCATCATAACTTTTTCGGAAGTATTTTTAACAGTTGCGAAAAAATATTTTATTGTTCAGTTCAAATTAATTAATATTCAACTCTAAAAATTGAACTTTAAAATTAAAATTAAATTAATTAAATTAAAATTTAATAATTAAAATTAAATACATTAAATTAAAAAACTTAAAAATTAAAATTAAATAAATAATTAAAAACTTAAAAATTTAAATTAAATAAGTTAACTTAAAAACTTAAAAATTTAAATTAAATTAATTAAATTATAAAATTAAAATTAAATAAAATGAAATTAAAAATTAAAATTAAATAAATTAAATTAAAAATTAAAATTAAATAAATTAAATTAAAAACTTAAAAATTAAAATTAGATAAATTAAATTAAAAATAATTATAATTAAATAAATTAAATTAAAAATTAAAATTAAATAAATTACCGTTACAAATAAAAATTAAATAAATTAAATTTAAAATTTAAAAATTTTAATTAAATTAAAAATTTAAAAAAATTAAAATTAAATAAATTCAATTAAGAAATTAAAAATTAATATTAAATAAATTAAATAAAAAACTTAAATAAATTAAATTAAAAAATTAAATTAATTAAATTAAAAACTTAAAAATTAAAATTAAAGTAATTAAATTAAAAACTTAAAAATTAAAATTAAATAGATTAAATTAAAAATTTAAAAATCAAAATTAAGTAAATTAAATTAAAAACTAAAATTAAATAAATTAAATTAAAAAAATAAAAATTATAAATAAATTAAATTAAAAATTAAAAATTAAAATTTAATAAATTAAAATAAAAACTTAAATAAATTAAATTAAATTCGACTCTCAAAATTACTTAAAATTTCTTTAGAGGCACTATTTCATTCTTTCGAATGAAATAGTTGCCACTAATTTCAAATGAAAAAAAATCAAGGTATTTTCTCCATAACTGTACTTATAACTACAGCATTTGTTACTCTCCCTGAAATGTGACAGAAATGTTTTATTAAAATGTTAAAGCGAATAAATAAAAAAAATTTTGGTCTCAGCTGATCGCTTTCTTTAATATTTCAGGAAAAAGTTTAACCATCGTAAAATAAAGTTTAAGGAGGTATGGAAGACGAAAAAAAAGATGAAATTTAATTTTCTTTTGATATAAAGAAGAGGCTGAAGAAACTTCTAGAATTTAGAACTTCTTAGAAAGTTAAAGTCGAAGCCATGGCAGAAAAATTCTGTGAATTGTAATATCAAAAATATTCAAGTCATATCCGTAAAGAAATGTTAAGAAACGTTATGTTAGGAAAAGTCTGAAATCCAAAATGATATTATTGTCACATATTTTTATTTTTATTTTTAATAACTTTTATGATAATCTACGTCACATTTTTTTGTTCAACAACTATTATGATAATGCATAGTTTTTCTTTAGATATATAAATTTCTTATAACTTAAAACATTCTACTAAAAAATAACATATAACGGACAACAATACAATAACAATATAACATACAACAGACTTTATACCTAAATAATGTAATAATAGACAATATAATACTAAAACATTGGACAAATATTGTATATAAATATAGATAACGAAAAATTTTATTATTAAAAAGATCTACATTAACAAATTTTTAATTTTAATTAATTCCACATGGTTTAGGAAATGAAAGCACTATAATTAATTCTATTGTTTATATTAATCTTAATTTAGGAATATAAAACCAGTTGCTTTGTTTAAACGTGAGTATGAATATAGAATTTTTAAAAGAATAAATAATTTTCATATAATTATATATGAATAATATAATTAAATAGCATTTATTTGAGAATACTTTATAAAGAACTGAAATTTTCAATTCAGAAATATTTCGCATGCCATTGATAATTACTTTTTTTGGTGATTAATTTATGGAAATATTTAAAAAAGAACTCATTTTAATCATTATTTTCAATTTTGAGGCTATTTTTTAGTAAATTTTGTGGATTCTAAGGGATAATTACGTTAATTAGATCTTAAATCGAAATTTAATACACAGCAAAGTACGTAAGTCAATTAATGCAGGTGAATTAGGTCAACCACGTTATATGAAATATCCAGTATCTAAAACAATTTTTTTTTTAAAGATTGCATTTTTTAACTTTCAAAATAAATAGAATCTTTATTTGAGACCTTCAAGAATTCCAACATCAGCTTGCAAAAGTATAAAATTCTGCATGCATATAAATGAAATATAAATTCTCAACTTTAAACAGTAGTTGGTTGATCAAAACAAATTCATTGCAAATGTCAAAAATAAAAAATAGAATTGAATATGAGAGATCAATATAATATTATATAATTAAATTGTTATTTCTATGATTATTTATCACAATAAAAGCTCCTGTATAAATTAATATCTAATGAAAAAAGAATTATATAGTGTCCTCACCTGTTCTCTCTCCATACACTTGATACAAAATTTTATTTATTATGTTCTTAATTTTTCCTGTCTCCGTTTTTTTTCATAGGGGCCTGATGGCCAGTTAGCTAGCACTCTGGCCTTTCATACAACAGGCTTTAAGTTCGAATCCTGCGGTAGTGCGGCCCTT